>CANAIB010000192.1:0-16505 GCA_947359475.1 Heligmosomoides polygyrus bakeri
CTACAAAACCATAGAAAGTGCAGATGATTTATCTTCAATTTAAGAAAGCTGGACGATGTCACGAATTCGTACGTCGATAATTCGCACAAAGATGTAAGACGAGATTCATGCTGTGCGAAAGCAAACGAATTGGATGGTAGTTGGAGCAGTCTGCAGGATTCGGAGGGACGATTTTAAAGCACAGATCAGCGGTCGATGCTGTAGGGCGATCGTCTCATACGGCACGACCTTCGCGTCTGTGACAAGACTTCGGTCTCGATCCTTCACATGGACAAAGTCTCTCTGCGTCCTGGTGTTCCCGCTATAGAACGAGATGAGGCGGGAATCGCGTTTGCGAAATACGGTGTTCACTATGGTGAGGTTGTGCGATTCCGCACATTCAAGGATACGCTCAACATCTGCGTTACGCGACCCGTAACCGAACCCACCATGACAGCCGTACCCGTGTTTCGTCGCGCCGACGTGCACGTTAAGGTCACCACCGACTATGATGACATCTTTTGAAGGTACCTCTGCTGTCTTCTCATCAAGCAGGCTCTAAAACTCTTCCTTGGCTTGATCCGAGCAACCAGTCTGCGGAGCATACACAGAGAAGAAGTGATAGAGTCGCTCCTTCGCGGCGACAACGATCTTCATCAGTCGATCGTCAAAGCGCTCAACGCTTACAATCGAGTCACGCAATCGTTCGGAGACGATTATTCCGACACCACTGGTGGTCTTGAGACTTCCACATAGAACGGCCTTGAAGCCTTGTCCTATGTCCCTTGACTTGCGGCAGGACTCGTCTCCTGCACCGCACAGAAATCAACTCTTCTACGCTCCAGTGCTTCAACCAACCAACTTCAACCTTATTTTCCACTCGTGGCTGCACAAACTTCCTTGATCTCATGTGTTCTGCAGAACCTGACGGTGACTCTACTTCTTGAATTTTATGAACAAGTTACCCGAGGACATGGTAGGCTGTGAAGACGACCTCCGATTCGGATGCGCTGACACGGCGAGTTTGAATTTCTTCCAGGAGTTGCTTGGGTACGTCTCTTTTGCCAGTATGTATGTCCTATGCAAGTACTTTTTGAAATCGAAGCCCCTATCTCTCATCTCCAGTTGCGGTTGTTCTGAGGAAGGGTCTGGTCATATACTGTGACGGCAGCGAAAGCAGCGCTTGGGAGGGTTACGAGGCAGCTCGCCCCCGAGCATGCTAACTCATCGCAGAGAGGCAGATTTTAAAGAGGAAAAGACTAGTGGACTGCGTCTGTGAATTCACATGCATTTCAAGCGTCGGCTCTCCAGAAGGCAAAACTTCGAGCGGGGAAGAAAGGAGATCGGGAGGGGACGTTGCCGGATTTGGGATTGTGAGACCTAAGAAATGGCTATCCTACAACACTAGAGCAAGGTCAATTGACACTTCCTCACATTGAGATGGATTACAAGGTATATTTAGCAATCATTTGCCTCTGCTACTAAAATCTGAAATAGGAAATCTATAGTGGATTATGGAGTCTGGGAGAAACTAATCCATCTTTTCGTCAAGGATGGAGATCCCGGTATGTTTTTCTGGACAAACACGGAGACGCAAGGGCACAGCTTTACTGTAGGGGTGCCTTGGTTCAAGCACCGAAGGATCAATGTAAATCAGAGAATCGAAGGCGCTTCTCTACGAAGGATGCACCTTAAATGTCGTGCAACGTTTTACAGCCGACCTTCGTCGATGGGTACTGGAGTGGAGCTTGGAGGAGAAGGGGGTGGAAGCAGCCTCGTAAATCACTACTCTAATAACTAAGAACTCGAATGGCCAGCTTTTTTGTGGGGGAGGGGATGGGAATTCAAGCCTAGAAATTAGTTTCATTAAATGTTCCCGCTGTCGCCGTCTACGACCTCTTGCGCCCTTTGTAAAGCGTCGCTCCCTCTAAGGCTAGTTCATGGGCATTCCGCCGCACGTGGTCGAATAGACAAAGGAAACCGCCGCAGCCGCCGCAATAGTGGCGGCCTGCACGCGCGTGGCTTCCCGCGCCCACCGCTGGCACTGCATACTTTTTCGCGTCGCGCGCGTTGTTTAGCGTTGGTCCTGGACGGATCGCCGTCGCGCTGCCTTGCAGAACGATGGGCAATGCGACGAGCACTGAGAAGTTCAAGTTCTTTCGCGTCGCTGCGCAAAACTCATCGCCACGATTCCATCGCGGCGACGGGAAGTATGCACGAGGCCTAATAGGGGCGTCTGCTAGGCTGTATTAGGCGATGAGCCGCACTCTTTCAACGAACGTGGTGAGCACCGGTCGTGCTCCACCACTACACTTCCTTTCATAATAAACCTGAAGCACCGCCTTGCGTTTATCATTGTAACAAGGGCCACCATACCCGCGTCTCTCGCGCCTATCCTGGTCATCTGGTGCATCGGCCTAATAAGCCAAATTCTCCCGTGTCAAAGCGTACCAACTTTGGGACCTGGAGCGACAGCGACAGCTCTTTCTAGAGCAAATATCACAGTCTTTTCTAAGACAAAAAATCGTAATTGATCCGTCCCGTAACAACGGACACCTACTCCCGTACCAAGTAGCTGGAGTCATTTTCTGTTGATTTTTCGCAGAAACAAGCATTTTCACCTCGGAGGTCTCGCAAAAAATTTCGCTGCACTTCCAAAGGATACCTATCATCAATTGTGCAACGGCGCAAAAAAAAAAAAAACTTTGTATCCAGATACACGGAGTACACAGGAAAGGTTGACTATGCTGCAGGATAGCTACGAACAATGCAAAACAGCTACTGCGCTCCTACAGAATGGAGTAAATCAAATCAAGGAATAAAGGGAGAGGCTTGAAATCCTCTACAACAATATTAGAGCAGTATGAAAACTGCAAAAATAAGTCCGACAAAAAAGATGTTATGCTAGAAAAAATAGAGAGTGAATCACAACTGCACAAAGAGATCGCCAGTGCAGATGATCTAATCTTCAGGTTGACAACACGGCTTGAGAAAACCAAATGTGTGAGGGATACAATGAGTGTAAAATTAGGTTACATTTCTCAGAGATCTCTAATCCTGCAGAGCGCGTCTTCCAATAGCTCTAATGAACGAATAGTCGAGGAAGACAATAAAGTGGAGCCTATTCCAAGCGATAGTAATTTATCGCATTCAGCTTCAAACTCAGCTGTCGTCGAGCAAATTGAAAGCGATGCACGGCAGTTTCGTTCCATAAAGCCACCTCAGGCAACATTGCCCAAATTACACGGTAACGCCGAGGACTTCCCAGAATACGGCCTATCTTTGAGACCCTCATTCACAAGAGTAGGGATCTCGATGTTATGGAGAAGATCCTGCTTCTCAAGGAAAGTCTTAAAGGGAGTGCTCAGGACTCTGTAAAAAGGATTCAACTGGTACCGCAGAACTATGAGTGGATCATCCAGACCCTGAAGGAAAACTACTGCAATCAGCCTATTAATAGGTCTCATTTAGTGCAGAAACTGGTCAATTTAAAGCCAGCAAACCATTTTCCGGAGAGCTGCCCGTCAGTTTTCGCACAGATTCAAATCTAGATCAATCAATTGGTATCAACCGGCTACAATGTGCGAAAAACTTGCGACCAAATGTGGTGCGAGACAATGCTAGCCAAATTTCCTCATGATGTAGTGAAGCATGCCGTACTACCTAATTATACGCAGGACAGCCAGACAATCGACGACCTCATAGGTCATCTAAAGAAAGAGATTGCCGCTAAATGCTATGTCGAGTGCAGACTCGGCCGCCAGCAAGGTACGACGGTCAACACTCCAAAAGATAGGTACCTCACTTCGCGGCAACATTTTTGCGACCGTGCCTATTCTGCCACAGACCTGTAGATAAGGATTGGATCAATGACCTGTAGAACGGCCAATGATTAAATGACTCGGCGCAAGGCGTTAACAGACGGCCGCAGATGCTGAAAGTGCTGTTCTTTAAATCACAGCACCTTCGATTTCCAGAAGCCAGACTGTCCTAAAGGTGGACAGAAATATCATATAAGCCTCTGCTTTAAAAACGAAGGTAGTCAGGCAAGTAACCAAACACCTTGGAGCAATAATCCAAGAAACCGTTCAGGGCCTAACAATCAAAGACTAAACAGGCCTCAATGGGAACATAGAAGTTTTCCAAATAGTTTTCCTAATCAAGGACAACAAACCAGGCCGAACATAAACCATGTTCAGATGTGTCCCAAGGACAATACAGCAACCTCACATAGAAATTCAACTCCCTCCCAGCTTATCTTAATGACTGCTGACAAGGGAACTGTCTGAACGGTACGCCGGAACGGCAAGAACGTGTACTATAGGGAAATCCCCGTTCTCCAAATAGTAACAGAACATGTTTTGTTTTTGCCGAAACCTTCAGGCAAAGGAGTACGAGGGTGTAATGGTCCACAGAGCGAGCTCATCACGACAGCGCAAGATTCCGGTGTCGTGGACTGGATGGCGCAGTGGTAGAGGGCACGCCTGATGTTCGTGAGGTCTAGGGTCCGGTTCCCATGCTGCGTCACGTTTTTGCACTTTTACCATGGTATCGTATTTCCATAGAGATTTCCATATCTGAACTTGTGTTTGGCTTCACAGTTCCTGCCCAGAGGTTCTCCGCTGCAGCCCAAGCCTGGGATCGCGATACAGCCCACTTTCCCCAGTTCTCAAACTTTTATAGTATAACAATTCTAGTATAGCCAAATCTTTTCCTCCGAAACGATCTGTGCTCCCGAAAACGTGATAGTGCCCTCACTGGTTAGTAGTGTCGTGACTCCGACACAATCCTCTTCTGGTTGAAACTCTTGGTCCTCTTCTTCGACTACCTCCAACTTCTCCACTTCATCGATTTCCAGCTGTCGCAGTTCGAAATCCTGTAGGATACTTGCTATCCTTTCCGCCAGCTTCATTTCGTCTCTCGAAGGGACAGCATCCAGTGGAGATCTGCATTTCAGCGGAAATCTCTACAGAAATCCGATCCTATGGTGAAAGTGCAGAAACGCGACGTAGCATGGGATCCGAACCCTAGACCTCACGAAAATGAGGCGTGCCCTCTACCACTGCGCCACCCAGTCCACGACACCGGGATCTTGCGTTGCCGTGAAGAGCTCGCTCTGCAGATCCTTAACCATTACACCTTCGTACTCGTTTGCCTCAAGGATTCGGCAAAAACAAAACATGTTCTGTTACTATTTGGAGGACAGGGATTCTCCCTATAGTACTCGTTCTTATCGTTCCGGCGTACCGTTCAGACAGTTCCCTTGTGAGGGAAATGTGTGGAACAATAAAAAAGGAGAGTATGAAAAAATATTCTTTTTCTTCAACACGGTTGCTCAAAAACCGTGATCGAAGGGTCTGTCGTCGACCGCTTAGGCCTGTCAAAGCAAACTACCGAAATCTGTACAATGTCGGGCATAGGAGGCCATATCGAGAGCTTTGAGAGCCACATAGTAAGCGTGGCTAAGCACAGTATATGATGATGAGCTCGAATTGAACGTTCTGACCAAACCTATCATCACCAATGGTTTTCTTAGTGTTCACCTGAGTTCAGTTGACGTTGACTTTCTGAAGGCAAATAGTATTTGCTTATCAAACTCCAAACTTCGTGGAGAATACCAAAACCCTCACTTTTTGTGGGACTAGACTATTACCACGACGTGGTAGCCGGTTCAATAAATAATATAAAGACTTCCACAGGTCTTCATATTGCCAAAACAGTGTTTGGCTCTACCATATACGGAAAGAGGGCCCACCACGGCGAAAATATTACTAAATGCCATAGAATGACCTCTCTTCAAGAAAACAACTAACAACAAATCCTTCAAAAAATGTTCGAACGTGACGGCTTAGAGTGACGGAAGAGTACCAGAAAAATGAAAATGCGCTCGAATATCTCTCAAAATACTCAAAGAGGATATCGCTCTACGGCGGATTCATAACCGCGCCATTCCCGTAAAAGACAATATTACTCAATTAGAGGATAATTATGGAGTTACCATTCGGCGACTTGAAGCTCTGCAAATCTTGCTGCAAAAAAACCCAGAGCAACGTATCTGGCACACTGAAATATTGAAAAAGTATGAAAAGAAGGCGTGAGACTCTGGTCTTCCCTAGATAAGGCCTTGTTTAGTGTGCGCGCGACGCGCGACGCGATGCCATGCGTAGTGACCGAATTGATCAATCGCGTCGCTCAATCAATTTGGCCACTACAAATGCATCGCGTCGCGCGTCGCGTGCACACTAAACAAGGCCTAACGCAACGAAACTGCTGACATTCATATGCGGCATTCTGGAGTCTGGAGATCGAACAAAAAGTTTTCTCTAAGAATAGTTTTTGATGCTTCTTCTAAGAAGAAAGGAAGCCTATCACCAAACCATGTAATCGAGACAGGAGAGTCATTTGTGAATAAAATCCATGACATCATACTGACTTTACGAGCCAGTAAAATCGTACTTATGTGCGATATCGAGGCAACGTTCATCCAAGATCGGTGAATAGAGGCTCACAAGGACCTCTCCAGGTTTCTATGGCTGAAAAATATCAACCATCCACCAACGAAAGGTAGTATTATTAATTATCGATTTCGTAGGCTACTTTTCGGGGTAACGGCGTCACCAAGCATCCTAAATATGGCGCTGATGACATATTTAAATGCTCAAAATACGGAGCTAGCTAAAGAATTTTTAAAGAGACTTTACGTGGACAATATTTTAATAAGGGGAGATACTACAGAAGAAGCTCTCCAGAAATACCGTGAATCGAAACGATTGTTTGCAAAAAGAGGAATGAATTTGCGACAATATGTATCGAATTCCGTCAATGTGAACAATTTTATACCAGAAAAGGATAAAATTGGCAGTGGGTTAATGAAATTACTCGGAGTCGACTATAACACGGACTCTGACACACTCCACGTGCCCACACAATTCCCAATAATGTCTAGACTTACCAAAAAGGACGTAAGTCAAATAAACTCGGTTTATGACCCAATCGGTCTCGCTGTACCACTACTACTTCGCCTCAAAAATATGATGCGAGACATTTTCGACATCAGAACTGACTGGAAGGCCGTTCTAGCTCAAGATATCCTACTATATATAAAAGAGTAAGCGGTTGTGTCTGCCCTTCCGTCTCTCCTTCCGTCCGTCCTTCCCTTTGTTCGTCCGTCTGTCCGTCTGTCCGTCTGTCGGTCCGTCTGTCCATCTGGCCTCTCGTAAACGTCGAGTAGTAGCCATCCGGGTTCAAGCGAGGTGTCACCTACGTCGTGTTGAGAGGGGTCAGAAGACGTGTCGCCGATGTCACGCAGAGGGCGCCCGAGTTCCGAACATGTGTCATCGGACGTCGTGAAAGCAAGCGTCCGAGTTTAGAAGAGGTGTCACCGACCGTTCAACAGCTGGGTTCAGAATACATGTCAACAATACCGCGCAGAGGACATCCGGGTTCAGAAGAGGTGTCACCAATGTCGCGCCAGGGGTTTCGGATTCAGACGACGTGTCAACGATGTCGCGCAAAGCAGGTTGAGAACATACGTCATCAACGTTGTTCAACAGACGTCCAGGTTCAGAACAGGTGTCTTCGATGTCGCGCCAGGGTTCCGGATTCACACGACGTGTTACCAGTGAAGGTGGGACCAGTAATGGGGGACCGGTGAAGAGTGGAGGTCCAATAAGGGGGACGGTAAAGGGTTGACCAATAAAGAAGGAACCAGTGAAGAGGGGGGGGTCCAATCAAGGAAGGACCGATGAAGTAGGGCGGAGGGGACCAGTGAAGGGGAACCATTAGAAGGTTGACCAGTGAAGGGGGACCAGGGGAAGGGGGATCGGTGAGGTGGGGGAGGGGTCCAGTGAAGGGGGACCGGAAATGGGTTAATGAATAAAAGGGGGACCAATGAGGGTAGGGCCAGTAATGGGGATCCGTGTAGGGGGGGGGGGTCCAGTGAAAGGGGACCGGTAGAAGGTTGACCAGTGAAGGTGGACCAGGTGAAGGGGATACCGGTGAAGAAGGGATCAGTAATGGGGACCGGTGAGGTGGAGGAGGGGTCCAGTGAAGGGGAGACCGATAGAAGGCTGACCAGTGAAGAGGGAACTAGGTGAAGGGGGACCGGTGAGAAGGGATCGGTAATAGGGACCTGAGAATGGGGGAGGAGTCCAGTGAAGGGGACCGAAAAAGGGTTGATGAATAAAAGGGGACCAGTGAGGGTGGGACCAGTAATGGGGATCGGTGAAGGATAGGGGGACCAGTGAAGAGGGGACCAGTAAAGGGAGGTCCAGTGAAGGTGGGAGCAGTAGTGGGGATCGACTAAGGAGGGGGCGAGGGGGACCAGTGAAGGGTGAACCGGAAAAGGGCAGACAATAAGGGAACCAGTGAAGAGGGACCAATAATGGGGGAACCAGTGAGGGTGGGACTAGTGAAGGAGGGGGGGGGGGGAGGGGGCCCAGTGAAGGGAGGCCTGTAGAGGGTTGACCAATACAGGGGAGAACAGTGAAGGTAGGACCAGTAATGGGGAGCGGTGAAGGTGGGAGGTCCAGAAGGGGGAACAATAGATGGGGTAGCACTGAATTACCAGTCAAGAGGGGGCCAGTAAGGGAGCCAATAAAGAGAAGACCATTTAAGGAGGTTAAGTAAAGGGTCCAGTAATAGAACTATTAACGGGGACCAGTAAAGGAAACTAGTGAAGTGGGACCAATAAGGAGACCAGTATTTTCTCTCAGTGTCGTCCAACATGGCGTCAGAGGACGTACTACAGACGTCGTGCCGCATGTGTCGGGGGTGCAAAAGACGTGGTGTAGACGTCGTGGCATATGCGTCCGGACTCAGCAAATGTGTCACAGACGTTATCCAATGCGTATCCGGGTCCAGAAGATGTGCCACAGATAAGACTTGGCACGGCACCCGTTAGTTTTGAGATGGCTTTTTAAAGGCTTTGTGCAACAACGAGTATGTGCGTACTTGATTCTTATTTCCGCTTTCTGCCAGCACATAGGCAAGGGGGTATAGGTGAAGTAGGTGGGGGGGGGGGTAGGGAGATTGAGTATAGTAATCAGAGTAATGTTATTCCCGTCGGATTGTGAACTGCATCAGTCTACCTTAACAATTGATTTCATTTGTGTTTCCGCAGAATAAGCACTTCGGATTAAGACTCTCTATCTGTTCCTCGCCATGTATGCCACGAGTACTTCAGAGAATGAATCGCGGATGTGCGATAGTGTGGGTAGGCCTCATAGGAGCAGTTTGGAAGATTCTGTCCTACTGTATCCTGCTATACTATTCTATATAGCAAAACCACTTCTTTTACTCTAATGAATGAGAAAGGCCTAAAGAGGACAAGAAGACGGTCGGGGTGTTCTATTCTCCGGGTTTGGGGGCGAAGCCCCCAACCAGACGTTTGGCTGCCAGTAGACGGTTTGGCTCCAAGCTTATTTCCACATCGGGACCAAGAAATGGGCTGCGAGAAACGATACTCAACCGCAGCCACGCATGCGATGGCGGTGCGGCATCACAGCCTGTGCCGCCTCTAGCCGTAGCAGGAGCGCTATAGCGCGCTGGGAAGTTGTGTCCCATCCACCGTATTCTCCAGACCTCGCTCCTTCTGACCACCACCTGTTCAGAATTCTGAAGCAGCATCTTCGAGGTAGAGGGCTCGATGATCGACGTCAACTGGAACTGGAGGTTTCTGAAATCTTTGCCTCACAGCGCTTGGTATTCTGGCGGAAAGGAATTGGGAGGCTGCCGGAAAGTTGGGGCAGAATTTTAGACTGTTAGACTGAGATCAGCACTGCGTAGCTGCCCGCGCATCACAGCGTCGCCAGCGGCGTAGCCGAGAGCTTCACAGGGGCTGTTATTCTTCCGTCGCGGACGTCGCTGACGTCATCCAAGGGTGGCAGAAAATGCGCTCCGATGGAGTATTTAGTTGTAGCTTGGTCCTTCGTTCCCGGCACTGCCATCATCCCCACTGGACCTCGAATTACGAAAACTAGAAGTGCAAAAACGTCCGTTATGCGGACACCAATAGTGCCATTTTCACTCTCAACGTTCTTTTATGCATAGTTTCACAACCATTGCCTAATGCTGTGCGAAAATCCGTTCAGCTTGCTGGGACACAGAGTGTTTGGGGGGGGGGGAGTGGGAGAGATATCCTTACGTTCCCTTCCCTTGTCACCTTTCTTCGCTTTTCTGTCGTTCTCACTCGTTTTGTTCGCGTTTTCTAGATCTTTTCGCTTTTTTTGCAGGGCAAGTAACAAAAAATAAAACTGTGAAGGAAACTGAAAATGTGAAGAGAACGGTGAAGAGTTGCGAAAAACTGCCAGCCAAAATATGAAAGACAGCCTTGAAACAGAAAATACGAAACGGCGGTAGAGCAACTGATTCAAATAAGTAGTGTTTCCTCGCCTCCTGAAATGACCCTGCAAACCTCTACGAAGAGCTTTTCGAAATGCCATTGTAAGGAGAATGTTATCAAAGGGGTTGAGAGGGAGAAAATAGGTGTGCCTTCACTTCGGTCCTGGTTATGGTAAACCTGGAAATTAATTTTAGCAAAATATTTGCAAGAACCGTAGGCAAGCGCATAAGATGAGCACTACTTCACAGCTAGCGAAGAAGTAAGAAGTCGTAAGACGGATAAATAAAAAGTGGCACTGAAGGCGGAAGTTTGATCTTTATTTGACAGCTAGATAAATAGCCTTTTCCGTTAACTTTCTGGAATACATTGTTCGTGTTCTTCTCCATTGTCCTTCAGCCACTCTCCATCGCGACAGGTGTAAGAAAGCGCTTCCAATTCGCCATCTTCGCCGCTGTCTTCTGCAATGATTGAACATAATGCAACACATATAGCTGCCGTTAAGATATATAAGAGCTTACGTGCACCCGAACTCTTCCATCCGCAATAAGCTAAAACCTTCGATCCATCAGGTCTCCATTCCATTTTTTCGCCTTTGTTAGGATAAGGCTCGACTTGGTAACTGCTTCCAGTGAAGAAGCCAAGTGGACAATGATCTAAAGATAGTGAATAATATTTTTTTTAAAAAATGTTTAAAGTAGCACTCAGAATCTTTTTATCTATGATCTCATACGTTTCATGTAAGACACGTTGCCATTGCTATAATTACAGTAGACAAATAACTCAACGGTTTTGTGATAAATTAGAAATTAATCACGCATTAATGGAGTTGACAACGTGGGCATTTGTCGTGGATGCGATAGCTCGCTCCTTTATATTCAAACTTCCGCGGGCTGCCGTATCCGCTCGGTATCCTGATGAGGCCCTCCCGAGGCCCACGCTATTGGCCGGCGGGACAGCGGGGCGTCGCCCCCGTCCGGATCATTTCATACATCGCTCGGCACGTCGAGCGGCTGCGCGAGCGCGGCTCTGGGGCGCCGCATTTGTGAGCCCGCTTCTATCACCATCCCGGGTATCCGAGCGGAGCCTTGCCGCTCATCTCTACGCACTACAGCCGGCTGCATTCCAGGGAGGACGGCGAGCCCGGATAGGGCTCGCCTAGCCTCTTATAGTCAATTCAGTCAGTTTAGCCGAAGCGGTCCAGTCTTTCCCTATTCGTCCATATTATCTAGTATTCACCTTCTGTATGCTAATATGGTTGTGCGATGCTGGTATTTGGAAAAGCCCTGAACGACCGATATGACGCTCTTCGTGTCCCTCGAGCGAGGAGGATCCATTGGACCACTCTGGCACGCGACAGGGACGGATGGAGACGCTTCTGGCGCCCGCACGAGCAAGTCGATGATCAACGGGACGACAGGTGATACAGGTGATACAGGTATTTGGAATAAACCGTGGACGACTATATGGTGCTGCACACGACGATGAAATTGGTGAGTCTCCTAATAGTACATTATCGGTATTGGTATTAGTGTACTTGCTGTTGGGTTATACCATGCCGGTGTATCATTGCTGTTGTGTCGTTAGGGGGCACTAAAGGGGCACTAGTTGTCACTAGTTGGGGTACTAGTTGTCGGGTAATATTTAGTGTTGTGTCTGCTCACTACAGTCCGGGTCTCGCGCGTAGGCACCCGCGGCTGACGTGTGGTGCGGGCGTGCGTCAGAACGGCTAAAGGTTACCACGCCCCCGTCTGTCAGGGAGGGGGCTGGCCTGTTCACATCACGGGGTCCCCTATCATCCCCATGGGCCTTGGGTCCTTGCTTACCTCGTAACACCACGGGGCTAATGGAGGACTTCGCTCAACAGGGGCATGTTCCCTCGCGAGCGGGGTCACCGATTTGCAACAGCATTCATCTATTTCGTATTAACGAAATCGCTCATCAGACTGATTTTCCCAAGAGAGCGTTTGCTGCTACTGCTCTCCCTTGCAACATGTCCGAGGTTCCAGCAAGACCGAAGGTGACTATGCCTTTGAAAAGTTTTGCTAGAGCAAAGCCACTGCAATACGCACCAAAACAAGATGTATGTTGAACTCTGATGGACTAACTAATTGGCGTACATGTTCCTTTCGATAGCAACCTCACGTCTTTTTTTGCGCGGTGTAGGCATGCACGTCAACCTGTCATATTATTGAAGTGTTCTTCCACTTACATGGGCAGCGGCCAAGACCTGGGACCCACTTTCCATTTGTGCACCGGGAAAAATTCTTCCTAAAAACACACTAGAGGTAGAATAGTTTTAAACGACAACTGTTGCTGATGATATTACCCTTCTATCATCTGCAGTCCGTTTGTACAGGACGCTTCGACTATTGTACCACTGGGATACTTTCCGTTTACGCGGTCAGCTCCACTATACTTGAGCCGAACATAGTATCCTTTTGGGGCTTCATTACAGCCTAAAATTAGAATGAGAAAGTTAAACGGTTACAGAGCGCTGGCTCATTTTTGTGAAGATGAAAATCAATCTGTCGAAATGTCAAGCTTTGTTAGTAATGTACTTTGGTCTGCTCCTTCGACGATGAGAGCGGCAAGGAGTAGTTGGAGAATAAGCATCTGCAACACAATTAGATGACATCTGTCTTGAAATTCCAATTCTTAAAATCTTGTTATTGCAAAGATCTGAGATGAGATGCTGTCTGCTTTGCCAGCTTGCAAATTAGATGCACTCTAAAGGCTTCCAGGCCAAGCTGCTCCCTTGTGCTTGCGATGAGAACGCGTTCTGTGCTTAGGAATGGCTGTGTTGAAAATGGAGGCGAAGGAAGGAGACGCCTTGCCGTGAAGGCAAGAACTGATAATCGGAGCTATCCCTATCCTTTTATGCTGGTATTCAATCCAGTAGAGCCCTTTCCATGTCAGGATATCTGCCCATAACCACTGCTCTGTAAACGAACAGACTTTTTTAACTACTGACTGAGCAAATCAACTTGCCATTGCAATGTTTTTACATCATTGACATCAGATATGCGTGCGCACACATCATCTCATCCATTTCGCCATGATACTCAGATCTGCCGCTCCTTTTCCCATATCATACACTTCCTCTTACGCAGTGTCACATTGGAAATTAAATTGATCGGCAGTGACCTGATCACAGTAAGCCTTCATGGCTCCTTCGAGTTTCGCTGAAGGTTTTTGATCTCCACATACTCGCTTTGTTGCTCAAAAACGGCACAACCCGCGAGTGCATTTATTTTGCTGTCAGCAGCAGAAGCCATTTCAAAAAGCTTCAATTATGGTTGGGTACTGACTCGGTGAATTAGTGTTAGGGCTCTCCTGGAAGGATGAAATATTGACCTATCCATTGACCGAGATAGGCTGTACAAAACATTCAACAGCACAAAGTCAAATATGTTGCAGAAACCGGAGGAGTCGAAGCATCACCGTCGATATGCATATGGTCAAAAGCAGATGCGTGGGTTGTTACCGTAGTCTACTTGGAATGCGCAGTATTGACGAGAACGACTGAAGGGCAGGACGACTATAGTGGTTGTTGGGGAGATATCTCCGTAAGGAAAGCGTTAAAAACGGTCTGTTTTACCTGCCTCCTGCTCGAGGAAGCGATTAGGGAAAAGCTACCAGACGACTTCCGTGCGTCGGCGGACCACTCTGGTAACTAACAATGGTGATTATATTGTTGATCTGCATCATATGCTGATTCAAGAAATGAAGAGGGAAAACGAGAACCCTACCCAAACCTTCCGATAAATCTAACAGATGTGGAAAACCGATTTTTCGAATATTCGAAAACGAGCTTCATATTCGGATGAAGATCATTCCAATATGTCATCCGGGCACATCTGTAGTAAACGCCAGCCTGTTCATATTTCCGCTGTCCTACAGGGTATGCGTTAATTATGGGTCTCGGGGAAAATTCGCGTATTTTCGAAAATTGCTGATCTTCTATCTCTTTTGAAGCGATTGGTCCAAAAGACGATTGAGCGGAACGAGGAGTTCGACAGCACAGCGGACAGTAGAGCACGAGATGGAAAGTTTTCTGTTGCAACTGCTGATACCATAAAAAGGATTCATGAGTTCCTCGCCGATCAATGAGGAAGATGGAGAGGAAGGCATCATTGCTATCTCTGTGAGAAACATTGTCGGAGGGAAGCTAGGACTCCGCCTATTCCGACCCCAGACGGCATTTTTCCTCTCGCCCTAAATGAAGAAGGTGCGGCTAAAAATGTGCTGGAGGCTTTTGAAGCACTTCGCAGATGGCACGCACCGGAGCATCGTTTTCAGTGACGAGAAAATTTTCACAACAGAACTTACTGTGAATCTACAAAACAACTGGATCCTCGCAGCAGATAGGAAGCAGGCCATTCCTAGGAGAAAAGTCATCGGAAAGACTGCACATCCAAGCTCTGTTATGGATTGGGGAGGGATAACCTCAGATGGGAAGACGTCACTGGTGTTCGTCGATGCTGGAGTGAAGATCAATAAGTACTTGAAGTCGGTCCTGGAGAAATTTTGGGAGCCATGGTCTATTTCTCATTCCGGAGACAAGGCTCGGCTCCTGCAGGCAAGTCGATTGTCGTGCAGCAGTGGTGTTTGCAGATTCGATGACCTCCAAGAATGGCCATCAAATTCACCAGATCTGAACCCACTTGACATTTCGGTCTCATCAGTTTTAGAGCACAAGATCTCAGCAACAAGATAGTGCAAATTGGGTTCGCCCAAAGCCGAACTTAAAAGCGTGGAAGGATCTCGATGAGGACTATCTGCGTGCCACCTGCGACGCCTACGTGACTCGTCTGTGATGCTGCGTACGCGCAAGAGTACACTTCACATGAAGATTGTAACTTTTGCTTGTTAAGGACCTTAGTAAAGATTGCGAAGCGTTTTCTCCATTTTGAATAGTTTGTGTTAATATGGCACTTCGGTTATTTGATGCCCATCATTAATGCGCACCCTATAGTAAAAGAAGCTGCTCACACTCCGATGGCAGCCACGGGTCGCTCGCGCAAAACGAGCAAGTCGGTTAAAACGAAGAGATTGTCGTGAAATCTGTTCGCACTTCAGCGTTGTCGATGTCGTCTCTCCAACGGCCTGTTCACAGTCGCCAGCGACGGACCACACCGGAGCTCAGACAAAGTTGGCCTAGATGGCAAGAATGCGTCCTTACAAGTTCCTTTTAAATTTCCTGCCGATTAACGAGAAATTCACATTGCTTACAGGATTCATGTGATTCAAATCATTACGATCCTCGTCTACAGTAACCATATAGGGTGATTGTTTCAGTCGAAGTCTAAAGAAATAAAGTAAATTAGTAAGAAAGTGCTTCAAGTTCGGATTTCGGAGCGCCTTTCCTCAACTGTTTCTTATATACGCTACGCTCTCGTCGCTCCTTTCGCCTGTTCACCCCTCCCAGGCGGTTGACGGGCAACTCCGTTCCAGCTGGCGCTGGGTTACAGGGCACAGGTCAACCTGTTTTGGCCGTCTCTTCGTGCCGTCGGCGCCCTCTCAACTAGAGATCCTACTTCCCTGCCTCGCTGCACCACTCCATCGTCGCGCTAGAGTCCAGACAACGGAGAAGAGGATCTCTTCCGCAGGCGAAGTAGGACAACTCGAGGACTGCGCTTCGTAAACCGTTATTTCGCATACGAAGAATGTCGGTTAGGCGATCTGCCTCATAAAGACGTTGCTGCGATGGAATATAGCCTTGGCGTACCTTTTTGGCTTTTTTATAAGAATATCACGCCAAGGGCACTGGTAATGGTACTCCCTACCAGTGTTAATCGAAACTACCAAAATTTTTCATTGTTTCTTGACATGTCTAGTAATTTGAGCGGTGATGTACATAAGCTTGGTTAAAGAGAATTTACGCATGGAGCTATTCAGCAACTAGATCTCCGCTGCAACCCAACAGACTTGTTCACTGATTCTTGCTGTATGCAAATTAGCATATTCCAGCAAAAAAAGCCGACGTAAGGCTCTCAGAAAAGAGGAAGCTTAAGGATCAGAGGCAGTGAAGAAACCGAATTGGGTCGTCAATACCTCCACGATATGCCTCTAGGACTGTCATCTGTTCATATACGCGAATGTTCTGCTGAACAAATGCGAATATCGAGCAACCGATGGATCAATTCGGCAATTAGGCCCCGTTTATATTTCGTTGCTGTGCGAC
>CANAIB010000193.1:0-16408 GCA_947359475.1 Heligmosomoides polygyrus bakeri
GTGTCCTTCAATAGCGCTTTTGGGCGGTGGTCGAACGGTGTGTCCTTTCGGTCGTATCGGTAAAAACCTGTGCGTGTAGCAGCAGGAAAAGTTCGGCCATTAGCCTGAGGCTCTAAGATAGGCATTAGGCAACTAGGGAAGTGGGGATGTTGGGTTTGATGTAGGAATGGCGATGAGAAGTGCTACATAACTGCCTGCAAATCTGGTGTTATCAGGTTCGCAGCTCCTCGAAGCTTAGAATAGTGTCCGACTGAATTTCGGAAAATTTTTGCCATACTGAAAAAGCGTGCACCTTAGATGCGCTGCTATTACCGAAATTTTCTAGTCTGGTAAATGAACGCAGGCCATCTACTAGAACACTGATCTTTCTCGTAAGCGAACAACTTTTAGTCGGCAAGACTGTAAGCATTTAGAGTAGGAACGCCTCGAATACGCTCGCGAGGGAAATTATCGCGCTCACGTGATGCGCGATTGCAAACCCTCTCCAGTTTGCAGTTTGGCTGCAGACGTTTTCTTGAACAGACAGGCGGGTTCGCTGATACTTAAGCATTATGAATGCAGCCGCCTAAATCAAAAATGAAGTCTTTAGATCCAAACCACAAACTCGATTGATTCTGCTGTTTCTGCGGATTAATCCAACGCAAACCGCTTTTTTACCGCGAGGCATGAGCGGCATCAACAGGCAGTACCAAACAGCCGGGGAGAAACTAACTTGGAAACTTCCTTCGGCGAGAGATCACATGGTATGGGGCTGCTCCAGTTCCCATAGAGACACTCTATCCTCACCAAATAAACCGCTCAGCAATGTCTACATAGCCCTTGGTGGCTAACATCCTTCATACTATTCTATGGCTTCTATAGCTAGCTAGAACAGCAAAGCTCAAATTCCAGACAGGTGGAGAATAGGCGCTGTTTGCTCTGCGGAGGACTGAATTCGCCGGACGAGGAAGTGCTTAAGGAGGATGAAAATGGCAACAAAGTCTGCATAAAAACCTTAGAAAAAAGCTCCATAAAAATAAACTCTATTGTGAAGCAGTGAGCATATTGTGTTGGAATCTAGACTATTAGGAATGTAATATGGCATAGTCGCCAGATCTCCGCCAGATACATAGGGCAGCAGAATTCGACGGATCGCTCGAACAATCAGAATCAAAGAAACGAAGATCTACGAGCGATTCTTACGTATCACAGCAATGCTAATATGGAGGGTGGAGAAATGAACACTGTTTTGGCTCAGAATATTCTAAAGCCTGCACGCTACACTCGCTGCGATAAGGTCTTATGTACCTGGTGTTGTGTTCGCTAGAGTTCACTCAACTCGTGTAGCAAAGTTCCGCACTCCGTGCCGAAGGGTGTTGTGGAAGTAGTTGCAATGGCAGCTGCGCTTAACGGCTGCTTTGGCTCAATACGTCTTTTGCCGTTGCACAGCAGTGGTTTCGTCCGCTTCTATGGGGTGTTGACAGGTCCTTCAACAGTGGTGATCTGCAGGAGGTGAGAGCTGTTATTAGCCAATAGGAAAATACCGTTTGAAAATGGTGTGGGCTATGTACCTGTGATGTCTGTTATATGAACGAAGCCGGTCTCATTAGCCGATATTTTTAACTACTATCTGCTAGTCAGACACATCGAGTCAATACTCGACAATTATGAGGTAATTAGAGAAGTAATCAGCTCTTGCTAGCGTGGATTTCGAGAAAAAGCGCCGATAAACAATAGAGGCGGTGTAATGGCCTGCATTGGAGCAGCCGCCGTTCCTGAGAGAAGCCGCGACTTATGGCGCGACTGGGCTACGAACGGGTGTTCCCGTTGTAGTGCTCTAGCTGCAATTAACTCATTAAAGCCAATTAGTCGCAGCCGCTGCGAAGCGCTGCTAGGCGAGTTCCTGAGAAAGTTAATGAAGAAATCGATAGGCACAAAAGGTGTAGGAACAGCTGGGCCGGTAACCGGTGGCCAACTGAACTGGCAGATCAGTCCCGCATAACTGCCCAGGCACGACGGTTAGCGGCCACAGGAATCCTCAGGCGTCATAGCCGTCGGCGTTGGCGAAAGCGGCAGCGGGAGCAGGAGAAGGAGAGCGCGAGGGAGAGAGTTCAATCGCTGGCTAACGAGTATTAATCTATTGCTAATTGGCAGGTGGCAACGCTTGCTCCCGCCTCGATTACTATGGTAGCCAGTCGAAGAAAACGTTGCAGGAAGAGAGAGGAACAGGAGAGCGCCCGGACAGACGTCGAAAATCCATCCTGCATCTGAGGAGACGGCCATCTTCTTCGATTTGCACTCCACTAGGGAGATCCGATGTGCTCTCGGAGTCCTCGTCGAGGTTCACGATTACTGTACATACTAAGGCGATCACCACCACATCGCAGCAAAGCTGAAACTCCCTTTTCGTTCTGTGGGAGATGACGGACGCTAATAAATCTTAAATACCGTGTCTGCTCGTACGAATCCGAGCTGCGGCTAAGAAATTAACTAATAGGAGGGGTACGAAGAAACTATTCCAATATATCGCCGACCTTTTCGAACAGCTCTTATGCTGCACGACAACTTTGCATTATTTATGGATACGAGAATGCCAATACATACGGCTTCACTCCAGTAACTTCTCAAACATTGAAGAAATCCATTTACATACATAGTGCGTTCCTGCTGGAATGATATGAAAATTGTCTCTTATCGAGCTCTAATATTTTTATATTCCAAAAATAAATAAAAAATAGCCTGCTGACCATCCATTTAGATATTTAAGAACAGGAGTATAGATTAATCGATTCGTTTTGGGATGCGCCCTGTGTTCCACTTTCGCGAGGTGTTATGAAATCTTTTTTTAGCGCATTTGTCTCACAAAAGTCTCTGACAGATAACCAGTGAACAACTTAGAGACTATCCTTCCCAACCACGTCTAGAGCCAGTTCACCAAGCACAGAAAGCGCGAAGGAATGGGATGCTGGTTAGGTAAAGGCATGAAAGAAGCCTAGAACACACTGGAGCTTAAAGTCCGCTCGCGGTGCTTGATGTCAACAACACAACAAGCAATCAAAATAGTGATAAAATCAGCCAAAAAAACAAGATCAACTAAAAATTACAGATAAAAATATATATGTTAAATGTGAAGGATAATAGCGAGTTTGAAAACGTCAGAAAGGCTTGGCCAAAGTGAAAAACATTTATAAGCCGCCATATGTATGTCAATACTGAAAAGTGAGTTAAGACGGCCATAAATATCTACACCCAATTTCGAGAGCAACACCTTTCTGAGATTTCGTCATTAAAATATGAGTGGTAGAATAGGAACGATTGCGCCTTCTTGTGATGCCGAAAGCACCTTCGTATTCCTTAAAAACGTTAAGGAATGGAATGCGGGATGCAAGTATGTAAATGAAGAATGGACAAAGGGCTGTCCATATTGTTCTGTTCATATAAAAATATGCTTTATGTCCGAGTGAGAGGCATGAAGGGACTTTATCAGCCTTGGTACGAAGTCCAGAATCAAGGAAGAATCAAGTAATATGACACCATCAATGAAGTCACACAACTTGTTTTCTGACGTCGCCGCATTCATCGGCAACTGTGAAGTAAATGTGAAAAGTAATTGAAATTTAGTCAAACACGCGACCTGTGCTAGCCCAAGCAAGTCTTCCATACTCTATCCGAAGTAATCGCCGTCGACAAAATGTGGAAAGAAAACAACATGATAGATCGACAGTTTCGTCCATTTCTGTGGCGCAGTCTGTTGAAAAAAGCTGCCCAAAAACTGGATCTCGATCAGCACCATGTGCGAATACTTGTAAGTGCTTGGACATTCACATCACGTTCTGAATCTCTTTTCATGTAATCCTCTCAGACACAGACATTTGCATCACTCCCAAACTGCTCGCGAGAAACAAGGGCCGAAGAGTGGAGCTCGAACCATTTTTAAACCGGAGCTACTTATCCGATGATGGTGAGCTGGCGTGGATTAGGACGACAACAAATTCGCTTAACTACTTCCATTCTTTTTGCGTAGTTATGGAGTTCAATTTCGCGAACTCTAAAAGTTGTCTCAAACACTACTCATAGCGTATCATATTAGGTAGAGTCATACGTTTTGCAGCAAATTTGTCTTCCAGCAAAAATAGGATTATACCACAAAGGAAAAATGACTGACTTAAGCCCTCCGCACACTTTTTCGGCAGCCGCGTACGCGGCAGAGGCCAGAACAGCCGCGTACGCGGCTTCCACTGCCGCGTGCTAGAGTTCAGGCGGCACTCCTTCCGCTCGCTCAATCACCAACGCGGCAATGCGGCAACAATGCCTTGAAGGATTACTGCCGCTGCCACCGCGTCTGCCGCGTCTGCCGCGTAGGCGGCACCGCGTCTGCCGCATTTGCCGCGTAGGCGGCACATCAGCGGTAGGCCGCGCGAGGCTAGTTTTGCCTCGCGCGGCGACTCTGCGTCTCTGCCCCATGCTTAAAGATAGGGCTGCCGCGTTGCCGCAAAAGTGTGCGGAGGGCTTTAAACGAACTTATTGCCGTTTCTCTCAAAGAGCTTCTTCCGCTTTTCATGCATTGAGTGGATTACATCCCTGTAGATTTGGTCGATTTCGACCTGAATAAGACGTGTACCACCGCCGTGACCTCATCGACTTCGGCGAAGCTCCTACTATGGAAGAAGTGATACATCGGCCGAAGGTAATGACAGTAGACGGCACAATGTCTGGGGTGTATGGTGGTTGCTTGATTTTGGTCCAGACCAATTCCTAGAATTTTCCAGCGTCTGAAGTGCCGTAAGCGGCCGGCTGTTGCCCTGATGGATGAAACATTCACCTGTATCGACTTATTTCTCCACTAATTTTTGCTGAAACTAGTCGAGTTGTTGGCAAAAACGAGTGAGGATGGTTTGATCATGTGGATCAGCTCTTTGTGGACTGGACCATTACACACCCATCAAACGCACAGCAGGACCTTCTTTCGGTGGAACTGCAGGTTTGGCGACAGAAATCCCAGCTCGTTGAGTTCCAGTATTGCTTTCCGGCTTTGCAGTTATAGTGAATCATCCCGCTTTCATCGCTGATAAGGACTCGATCCAGACACCCTCGCGTGAACCGGTGCAGGAGCTCTCGGCAGTCGGAAGCGCAGCGATTTACTTGGGTTTCCGTCAAAGCATGAGGCACTGACGATGACGATTTTGGCGACCTTCCACTCTACTGCAGCCAACGAGCGGTGGTTCACTTGGACCTATGGAGATCAATGATCAGTCCTAGTGTAGTTTGAGAAGAATTCGACTTGATGAATTGGTGCAGGCGCTCTTTATTTACAGCACTTGATCCTTCCGGGAGGGGTTTGTCTTTGTTGCTCTTCTGGGCGGAAACGAACTTCTGATACCATCTCCAATAATTTATTCGGTTAGGAGTAAACTTACTAGTGACTTCCTGAATGTGCTTGACTCCGTTGCTGGGTTGCTCCCGATCTTGAACTAATTGAAAATGAAATCACACACTTTCTCACTTTGAGTGGTTATCGTTCCAGAGATTAAAACTTTTCAACAGCGCATGGAAAATTAACGATTCATAACTCGTAATAATCGCAATGGAGCAGGCTTTCAAACAAAGCATAATACTTCAGCGGGTTTGCTTGGAATTCCAGAACAAACAGAAATGTTGCAAAACTTATGACTCAACCTAATATAAAAATCGAAAATAGATTGCCTTCATTCTCTTTAATGCTTTATACATTTAGGTTTCTCCCATAGCAATTAAGGTAGAAGTAGAAGTAATGCTTACTACTCTAAGTATATGTTGTACATGGAATTAGGGAGGACCTATAAAATTTAAATTAACAGAGTAGAAAAGGTTCGTTTCGCCACTACCTTCATATGAACCTTTTGCCATAAAAGCCGAATTTTTAGCAATTAATAAAAGAGGGCTTGAAAATCAAAGATGTAATCAAACGCACTACCACAGCAGTCACCATACAGCTGCACAACTGTCAACTGTTTGCCGTGACCTATTTTTCATTGTTAGGTTGTTAATCTTCTACGCCTTGCATTCGTGAATGAATTTAGAAGGTTCTGTTGAAGAAAGTGACTTTCCTTTCACTAACTTTTGGATAGTATTTCTCGAGTCATGTTGGTTTGGTGGAGCAGATCAGGCATTATTGTTTAGCATCCATCTGTTCAACATATCGAGAAAATCCGGACAAACGGTGTTACCAATGGGCAGACTGGTGGTTTTGCTGGAATGTGCGTGGCGAATGTGCTCGAGTCGTCGACTTCGTCTTAGTAGATTTGTGGCGCTCATTAGCCGAGGCTAATTAGTGTTGACTAAGAGTGGTCATTATACGATTTGCCAGTGTAGCGGGACGAACTCCACTCGGCCTGCGACGGCATGCTAGAGCTCGACACTGAGTCGAGCTTTACTCGACGACATACTCACAAGACGCATTCAGGTCGTTCAGAAGGATCAGAGGTACTCCGGAGGCGCGTTTCACTTCAGAGGCATTGAAGCCATACAGCTCCGAGGTGTTTTAACGAATACAAGCCAACTCCGCCGACCGTAATGCTCACCGTGTGACGTGACGAGCTGCACTCGAAGCGCTGGAGTTAATTATTCACGTAGCATATGCACTTAGCATGGCTTGTGGATTAATTGGAACAAAGCAACGGCAGCGTGTCGAGAAAACGTGAAATTAAATAAGAAACAGCCTGAAACATAAACCGGAGAGCTGATTGGCGTTTTTCAGACGGTAGAATAGAGTTATTAGAAGGTGATTAGCCGCCGTACGCTGGCGACGGCATGTGACTTGCCTTCGTAAGGCGCGCTGAAGCCCAAGGCGATACCGAGTCCGGGGAGTGCCCACACATCGCAGGATGGGGCCTGCATAGCGCGCGAGTCGTCGACGCGATGCATTGGTGCACGTTGAGTGAGTATTACCTCATCCGTGGACGGTAATTTAATTTCTCCTGCAAAAACGCTGCTAATCCGTTAATTCGCTAATGGGCAGCCATCCTCCGCACGCCGACGACGTGCTATTCTCGACGAATTGCTTTGCTGAAGAACGCCGAAGTCTAAATAGAGACTCCAGGTGCGACTATCGCTGCATCTCGGTATCGGTGTTTGTTGCTTGTTGACGTAAATTTAGCCACACGAGGTTGGTACATCCTTTTATTGGACGACGTTTCGGCAAAATCGGCTTCTTCAAGGCCTTAGGTGGATTGACAGACGTGAATGGTTGGGAAGACGAATAGCTAGACAGTCGGTGTTTTATGTTCTGCCTCGTGGCACTCGAAAGGAGAAGCGCTTCCGAAGCCACGAACACACCCTTAGTATCAGCTCCTCCACAGGGGCAAAAAATGCCTCCCAGTCTCCTAGCTTAGCGAGCTGTCAAGCCTGAAAGCTTTTACAGTATCTGTAACATTCCACCTAACGATAAGTTGTCTGAGAAGAAGGAAGCCACCGACTGCTGTCCACAAGCCTTTGTATCTATAAGTAGGCTCAGCAAGACGATTACTCAAGGAGCCTTCTGGAAGTGAATTGTGTGCGTCCCGGCTAGCGATAAATTGGTTGACACCTGCTGTATGTTAGCTACCGTGTGTACAAGTTATTGTTGAAAAGTAGTGCGCACCAACGCTTCTCATCTGCTTCCAAAAGTGTGTAACCACAAAGTTAAGGGTTACGTAAAAGTGGATCACTCATTTCGGCTCCTCCTGCGCCTCACTCGAATCGTGAGCTGAGCATGGGTAGTATGTAGCGGCAGCAGTGGCACTGTCCATCAGGGTCCCGAAATTTCCGCACAACCTTTCCCACATTCGAATGAATTTTATGTGAAAAACCGTCCCCCTGAGATTTTCAGAACCATTCGGTGTTGCTGGACACAGTATCAGCATTGCCGCGTACATTCCGATAAAGGGAGTGTAGGATCTGCCTTAAATCTTAGCGTCACACATCACTCGTTCAACGTTCTACCAAAGACACAAAATTTAACTGAGTCGTTTCCACAGACCCGTGTTTGTGGGCAAGCCGCTATGAGTTGGCAGGAATCATTTGGACTGGTTGCAAGGTAGACATCTCATAAACAACCAATCCTGATACTGCTTCTTAGAAAGGAGAAGGAAAGCCTTAGACGCTTCTGATTCTTAGTAGATTATCGTAGACTATTCTTTGTATACAGGAACGAGGTATCTACGTCACCAAGATAGTCCGTTGAGAATTTGAGGCGCTACAATACCGCTCATAACTAGTGTCGCATTTGGCGTCGGCGACGCTCTAGAGCGTCGCCGACGCCAAATGCGACACTAGTTATGAGCGGTATTGTATAGCTGTGCTCGAACGATCTATTCAAATAGATATTCGAATGATTCTCATTCGAATTTGAATATTTGAATCCGAATGTAAAAATAGCACTTCGAATTCGAATATTCAAAAAATCGCGTTTTTAAAATGTATTCGGTTTAGAATATTCAGAATTTGCGAGCATTCCAAACAATTCGGATAATCGAAACTTGTCAAAAACGCACAATTATTGGAGTACTCAGCGAAGACCATTCAAATGTTGGAGACCATTGAAATTTTCTTTTTTTTCAATTTTTTTCAAATTCAAATTTTTTTGTACACTGCAAATGCAGCGCAAAAGGCAAACTAGGATGTAAATAAGTTCTCTCTCTCCCTTTCACTCCACATACGATGCGATGTCTAGATCTCCACCTAATCCCTTTTAGGTAATACCACACAGGAAAGAAAAGCATGACTGCAAGGCATGAAACAAAACCTTTAGGAGCTTCAAGTACAGAAGGGCTTACATGTATTTACTTTCAATCGGATGCAAGTTTTCGAACCGAATTGCTCCGCACGGACCACTTTTCCATTTGACACTGACTACGGCCAACGTTTTTTCGTCCTCCACCTTTGCATCATTAAACAAAGGCTTGATCTCGTGTTATTCATAGTGGACCCCGCCTTCTCACCCCACGCCCTCCCCCGCTCGATATCGGGACCAGGGATGGGCGGAAAGTTGGAAAAAAAATTCGCAGAAAACAGAAAACAGAGAATCGCTTTCGTCAGAAAACAGAAATCAGAAAACAGAAAAGCCAAAAATGCCAGAAACCAAAAAATCAGAAAACGGAAAATTTCGAAATTGTCACGCTACCTAATTATTCCACTCAAAGATCCATTTTTCCAGTAGGAAATGCTTTTATATGACTAAAATTGCAGTTATGGGCCAGCCTTTTTGCTTGAAAGCGTTTATGAAATTTCTAGCATACTCCAAATTCAATATAACCAGTAAACTGTCTGGCTCGGTCTGAAGCTGAATCTTACGAAGACGACTTTCTATATCCCATTTTCTCTCGACGGCACATCTCCGAGTGTTCCAGCTACGTTTATCTGGGTCGCGAAGTCAATATGGGCAACGACCTATCGTCAGAGCTGAGTAGGAGGAAACGAGCGACTTGGGGAGCTTTCAAGACGTCGAAGAAGATGAAGGACGTCCGACTTCGTGTCCGCCTATTCGACTCTACCGTTCTTCTTGCCCTTAAACCTCGAAGACCTGGGCTATACGAAAGCAGAATGAGGACGAGATCAGCGTCGGCAGCGTGGAAGCGTGGAATCGAGAGGACGATTCTAGGAGTGACACGACTCACGCAAGTGAGAGAAGGCCTCAGGAGTCCCGAGCTTCGCCGACGTTCGGGATTTTATCAGAGACGTTGTCGAGTGGGCCAAGTCCTCGAAAATTAGGTGGGCCGACCACGGAACGCGATTCGCAGACACCCGCTGGACGAGGGTCGTCACCGGCCGGATTCCGCGGGATATCAAGAAGGATGCAAACTAACGTGTTGGTCAGAATTCTGACTTCTTTGTGAAAGTTCTAAACGATCCATATGACGCTCTTCCTGTCCCTCGAGTAACGAGGATCCACTGGAGCGCTCTGGCACGCTACAGGGACGAATGGAGACGCTGCTTAGGTGATACAGGTGATACACGAAAAATTTCTTGGTTCACTGCCGCATCACTACATTAGCGAAATCAAAGGTAACTAAAACTTTTCCATTCCTTACTAATTTTGACAGCCAGAAACTGAGCAAGATTCAGTGTTAGAAATATAGCCTCACGAAAGGTTCCGCAGAAGGCGATCATTGGGGATGACCGGCCAACAACTTTTATTGTTCAAGATGGACAATAATCCTACCCACAGTTACTCGACCAACTAACTATGTAACTGGGACAACCGATTAGTTGATAGATGTAATTAAATGCTCCTCAGAAGACTAGCTTTCATACCTCAATAATATAGCCTTAATATTAAGTTGTAAGTAATCGTAGATGCGGATTACTGTTAGAATCGAAAAGAATATGAAACCAAATTCAGAAAAAAAAATCATTCAGAAAAACTAGGTTTTCGAAAATATTCGAATTCGAATATTCGGAATTTACGAGGAATCGAAACTATTCGAGTATTTAAAAAGAGCGCAACTACAGAAGGCACAGACTTTTGCATATCATCAACTCTTAGTCCAACTTGCTTGTCAATGTGGTCGCCAATAAATAAGCGCGTCCTTCTCCCAAGGGTTCACTCATTCAGAGTTGGATAATGAGATACAGTTCATCGCACTACTACTCACTTCTGTTATGTTGAAGTTGCAAAACGATATAAAGTTAAGGGCTGGCTTGCTCGCTTTCAATTAGCTTTAATCATCTAAGATGGTATAAATAAAATGCCAAGGTATAAGCTTTTTAAATTGCGTTTATGAAAAACTTGCAAAGCGGGTGCCAAAGCTTTACTTTTGCCCAAAAACTTTACTTCTGTCTTCTGTCCAGTTAAGAACTAACTGCTCCAAGTGTGGGCCCCTGAGCAGTGGAATTTTCAATCTTGTCGAGTGCATCGTGACTCTGCCATTTACCCACTTCTTTTTGTTGTCGTCATGCATGTCATCACACGAGTTCTTCACATACCAGTACCATGAATTTTGCCTCATGCTGGTGAAGTAGCGTTGGCTTGCAAAGATAAAATTGAGCTCGAGCGACAGGCGCAGGTGTACGACCGCATGGAGATGAACAGACTAACAACGTCAGGAACACCGAGTATCTAACGAAGGATTTAAACATGATCCACTCCATTAAGCTTTTGTGTGTAACGGATACTAAGGTGCTGCGCCCGACGGCTGGAGTCAGGCATAACCGAAGCGACGCCATTCGGCAGAAAATAGCAATAGCGGACAAGATGAGCGAACTTCGCTTGCTGTGGTACGGCCATGTTCTCTTCGGAAAAGGAGGCAGAATCCATAACGTAGCCCTTAACTTCAAGATAACTGGAAGGCGGTCAAGATGGCGCTTGAAGCAGCGCCCGTCCAATACGCTACTTCAAGCTAGCTATAACCCACTGAGATATAAACACCATGGAGGAGATCGAAAGGGACAGCGTCATGGCACCAGAAAACAAACCTTGCCACAAAGTGGGAACTCTGAGGAGGAGCAGAGGAAGGAGAAGAGGAGGAAAAAGAATAAAAAGAAGTAATGTTCATATAGGCTTTCAAATACTTCATAGAGCCGATTTTCACAATCGCTTTTTGAAGAGTGGTTTAACCTCGCCAGTTTTCCAGCACATGGTCTTTAGCTGGCCTTAGTAATGCAGCTACAGTCTTATGATTCTTAAAGGTGAGAATAGAATTCTGAAGAGTTTAGAATACTACAACAAAACACCTACAAATGTTTTCTAGGGATGCGATGAAAATTAACGGTAAAAAGGATTGCAATTAACTGTTAGTAAATATGTTAAGGGGGCTCATTCACCAAAGTTCCTGTTCGGCAAGTGGTGAGTGGTAACTCCTCATTACTATCCTCCTGTAAAGCCAACAGCCCATTTGAGGCCGCCACATCAGGCCACGCTTCTGCCTGTCCGTTGGAGGGCTATTCTGGTTGGAGTAGTTTTTAAGGGAATATGCTAGAAACGTTTCACATTTTTTCAGGTTTTGAAAAGGTAAAATCTTTAAACCCCAGAAAGAGCGATTAAGGTTGTTCACAATTTTGTCCAACAGCAACAAGACAGGCTCGTCAATTTAATAGTAAAGGATAAGGAGCAAGAGGAGGTCTGTCGCATGATCCTGGCTTTACTGTAGCTCCAGCTCTACACGATATGGTCAAGGCTTCGTGAATGTTTTTAAGAAAGAAGTACGATTCTGTGATTTCGAGGTCCTCTATCTCTTAATCGAATTATCCTATGCGAGTTCTCTACTGCTTGGATTTTAGACAACTCGATTGATCATAACGTAGCACGATGTTCCGTATACGTCTAACTGTGATTATGATTTTGTCTGGGTAGGGGTAACAAAATTAGCTACCAATTCGGAAAGCGCAAGACTCAGACAGTGTCGGAAAATTCAAAGCATTAAGATGGCGAAAACTTCCTCTTCGACCTGATACACCGCATATTGTGGAGCTAATTTGAATGGTATTTGGCATATGCAATGACGTGCGCTGCTCGACCAATGGACAAATCAGTGTTTTTCCTTCCCCCACAGAAGTCTGGTACCAAGTAATTAACGCGGAAGGATGAAAGGCTTGGTTGGCTGGGGCAGGTCCCGAAACAGGAACCTTCCATTCGAGATGCATGCGATATGAGGGGCAGTCTCCAACTGTGCTACAGCGCGTCTATGTTAAGGATAAAGGAGAGGAATAGCATAAATTAAACACGCCGAAGGAGTAGGGCGCTTGACCGGTCTAATTATGGAACCACACCCAGCTGCGCAGTCACCTATTAATTATAGTCGAAAAAGAATAAGCGAGGAAGAATTCTGCGCTCAACAACACGACCTGAGTTTCTGCAGAAAACAACGGAAATACGGCAGTCCTTTGTGTGCTTATGAGGGCAGCTGAGAAGCGAGCGGTCTGATGCTCCTGCCTGGTCGATGCAGACCTGTCGTGGCGGTCCTCAAACGGTGCGTGAGATGTGCAATTATTTCGAATTTTTTCGACCACGTAATTACACGCAGTTGTCGTCGTTTCGACCACGGCTCGCGCCTACCCCGTGTGCTGCGTGGAAGAAATTTGAAAAGAAGATGACTCAGCCGTCTACCGTCTACTGTACGCCTTATCAGAGATATAGAATTCTGGCCTGACGCCGCCCGTGTGATTGTTTGAAGTGTTGCTAATATCTGATTTTTGTTGTTTTTCCTCCTTTAATTCCCATAGTCACTTACTTAGGTTTCATGATTAGTATTTATTTGAAAAGCGCCCAATTCCATGAGTGCATCAAACTACGGAAAATGCTAACCAACAAATAGACAGTGAATCATCTCTTCATATAATCTATATCGTGCTCTAAGACCTTGCGTCGTCCTTTTAATTCTTGACCTATTTGCAGGTGGAACACTAGCTGCGTGCCCTAGTTTAAGCTCTAATAAACTTCTTTTAGTTAGGTGGAAGAATATTGTAGCAACTGCACCCGAATTTCCCGTTGCAGCGTGTTGAAGAGACCGAGAAAGGGGACGATGACCCTAGTTAATGAAGTTTTTCCCTTTTAAAACTAGAGAGGTGCGTGAAAAAGCCGATGTTTCGCGAGCAAACGGTTTTCCTATACACAGGATAAATCGCACGTTTTCAGATCCTGTAAATTATATTGCAGGTTAAAGATCAAGGAATTTTGAACAAACTTGTCAACGCTGTTGGATTTGTATAACGCTCAAAATGTCTGGACGCGTTTCTAAAAATCGTAATAACAGTTTGAATATAAATCCTCTGTAGTTCTCAAAAATAATCTTGTTACACAATGCAGAAGAAAAAAGGATTAGGAAGGCACTCAGCTAAACCGCTATTCATTGGAGGATAAAAAGTGTTGTTGACGAATTCTACAATAATCTCAATAAACCTTAACCCGTCCCATTTAACGTAACGTCATATTAGACTTTTTGATAGTAGATAATGAAGCTGAAATAGAGAGTATTTGTAGACAACATTTCGGTGGCTAAGCCCTTCTCCAGGTCTAAAACAAGCATGATGCTTGTACTAACAAAGAATAGCAATCGACGCATTACAGACCTGGGTTCCACCAAAGGGAAAAGGGGAGGGCCGTCATCCGTTACCACATCTTCTGCAGTGACCTCTTCATATTCACAAGAAATAGCAGATCAAGACAAGGAAATGCTGTAGCAGAACGAGTATATCACGAGGCTTCATTGGTGAAAACCTTTGCCGATGCCCTCTTGATATCCCTACCATACCATGCGTAAACTATCTTGATTATTTATCTATTCATGCCCGCACTAAATTAGTTTCAATAACTATCTAAGAGTTAATTAACATGGTACGGCGTAGACAACATATGTAGTGATTAAAAAAACTAAACTCTTGAACATTGCGCATTTAAAAAATAGTGAGGAAAAACCTTAAGCAAGCAAGAAAAACGAAACAATAAACAATGAAAGATACCAACAGCCAAAAATACAGAAAACAAAAGGTTTCGAGAGAAGCAACTTGATGGAAACGAGCTGTGGCCGGCCAACAAGCAACAAACGTTATTCAATCCTCTTTGGGATGCGCCACGCATTTTACTTCTAAGGCATGTCGTGGAGGCGCGTTGAATGCATATTTGGCCATACAATGACTTGCGGTGGTCAGCCGATATACATGTCAGTGCTTCATCCTTCCCAGACAAGTCTGGTACCAATTCACCTACCCCGGAGGGGTGGAAGGCTTGGTTGGCCTGGGCAGGAAATCCGAACCAGGAACCTGATATCGGGTGCAGGCGACAGCCGGCGCCTCCTCTGACTGCGCTCCACGCGCCCAGCAACAAAATAAGCAGGAATAAATCAAGTAACTAAGGGCACATCTAAGTAATCCAGCGAACAGCAATACAAGAAGGTAAGTTTATTAGTTCAGAGTAGGACAGACAACATCACCAGGCAAGAGAAACTGCAAAAAAAAAGTCTACTACGTAAAACTGGTAATAGTAAAGACAAGTGTTGTGTTAAAGATATATATGTCACCAATGCAAAGTTGAGAGCGGATAAGTTTTCAATTTCTCACGAAAATCGTAGGCGTTCTGAGCACTCAGTAAACCCTGAGGCAACATTCTTAACGTTTAGAGGTAGCAGCAAAGTAAACAGGAATAAACCAAGCATCCAAAGGCACATCTAGTGAATCAGGCGAACAACAATACAATTAAAACAGCGAAAACCGCGGTAGAAAAGCGAATTGAAGACTTTCTCGCGATTATTCCTTATCAATTTAGGGTAGTGGGAAGGGTAACGGCTACGATAACCTGGCACTGGCAAGAAGGCCCAATATTTGATGGCGCTAACTTTTGATTCTCCATGAGAACTTTGAAATAGAAAATTAGATCACTGAGTACTTTTCTGTAAAGAAGACTTTTGAGTTTGGAAACCATAAGTCTTTCCTCATAACTAGAAACTACATATTTCAGTATCCCTAGGAGTAGGCATACAACTACTAAAGGATTTTATGGAAGTCCTCTGCATTCTCTTAATTTTAGACTGACACTTCTTTAATAAGGGCTCCAAACCTGGGAGCGGTATTCTAGTACTGGAATGTCTTGTACGACCAAACTATTAGGGTGGACCAAAAGTAATGAGACTCTTCATGCCATGCCCATATATGTCGTGACTGGAGTCCAGTTTCGTGCTTCTCGTATTTGTACGTTAGCTTGCTACTTACCGAAGGCCACCTGAGGGGTGACCACTTTCGCCTTTTCCAGAACCATGCCAAAACCTCAGTCTGTCTCATCCCGAAACCCCAGTCTGACGAGTCGACCTGTGTCGCGCAAATCCCGCCCAATTCCCAATCCCGAGCGGCCTGGGCTCAATAGTCACGCAAGATGAGAAGTACGTCTTCTACCTTAACTCTGTCAAGCAACCAGTATGGGTGAGACCTGGTGACCTGTTACCGACCTTCGTTCGGCGGGATGTCCACGGCGAGAAGCACCTTCTGAGCTTTTGAGTATGTGCCCATGGACCGGTATACTGGAATTTGTTTTCCAGAAGCACGACGAGGACTTCAAGGCCAAGGTGAACGAAATAGAAGAGATGGACCGGCGACTCGCACTTATTCGGTCTCAGCGGTTCGAGAAAGTCCTCCTTTGACACGGATAGGCTTGCTCAGCTGGGCTACGTTCACATGCCTCACCCACCGTATTCGAAGACATCTCTCCATGCGACTGCCACTACTTCTTGAGCCTATAGGACTTCATGGTCGGAAGGGACACAAGGATCTAAGCACACCTCGACAACCACAACGGACAGTGGATCAGCACCAGGCCTAAGCAGTTCTGAAGGGATGGTCGATGGCAGCAAGGTCGTTGACCTTAACGGCGAATACATTCCACAGCACTGTTAAGTTGTAATTGAGTTATAAAGAAATAAAAAAATTTGCTGGATTTGTCTCATTACTTTTCGCCCACCCTAATAGTACCGAGCTATCATTACACTTG
>CANAIB010000194.1:0-16305 GCA_947359475.1 Heligmosomoides polygyrus bakeri
GAAACGTTGGCCAGTAAATAAATCCGTCTACCAACCTCGTGTAGAGCTCAACACGTACAACAGCGACTTTATACAAATTCAAACTATGATGAAAGCATATTGTTTTAGAAACTACCAGCGGACTGGCATAACCGCTGCCTGGGGAATCGTCCGGAGCCAAAGTGTCGACCAATATTAGCTCAATTGAGGCTGCTCACCCTTGGCGAACCCCGCACACTGGACATCGTCGTCGCGGCTTCCAGGAATGAAACGTGCATTTCTAGACGGAAACCTCAGTGATATCGATTGAATTGAATCGATTGCTATTGATTAAATGATCGACGTTAAAAATTGCTGTGCCCATCAGTATCGACGATTTCTGGGGAAGAACCGACAATATCTATATTTATCGGCGGATCGACATCGTTTGCTTGCTGCAAAGGCCCTAGGTCCTTTCGTTCACTAGCAAATAATTTCACCTTAAATGGCGCCCTGTATTGCTTGCGTTGTTGCTGCAGGTCGAACGGCATCACCGGCAAACCCATCGCTCCTGTAGGTACTGTATTTTCACGTCAAATTGGACACTGTTCCAAGTAAACTTGACCCTTTTGAGATCAAACTGAACATCTTCCAAATGAGCGGCTTTCGAATTTGTTGAAAATTTTCATTTTTCACAGAAAAACCACTTCTCAAGGGTCAACAAAGCAATTGTAGAAAACATATATTACTGTTCTAAATGATTGCAGCCCTTCTGTGCTTTGAAATAAATTTTAATTCATCATCTTTCCTTCATATAGAAATTTTGGATTTCAAACAATCACTTACTGAGGCAGATGGACTAAAAAAATTTCAAACATAAAGCTAAATTTTTCTTCACCAAAAAAGTATCGTGACCGCCTCGGAGGGCTCCTATTTTAATCTGGAAGTCGCCGTTCTGATCCGGAAGATGTTCAGTTTGATTTCAAAACCGTCACATTTCCAAGTTCGACGTTCTAGAAACATGGGCATTTTGGAAGTAAGTTTTTTCATTCCTCTTTGCCTACCCGGTTTGATATAAAATTCTCAGCTGCGGCCGACGTTTCGACGAACTCGTTCTTCTCAAGGCTGAAAGAAGCTGGACATATTTTTGACTCTGTGAAGCTCATTGGACCAAAATCATTACGCCCACCTGCTTACCAGGACCAACACCCTCCCAGGAGTGCTAGGAAATGATGCCACATATGCACCGACAGACAATTATAAACGGCGGATATCAGGACGGCTCACCGTAACCGCAGTGCGGGTCGCGCCGAGACTTTGCTGTCTGCACCCTCCTAGCCCAGAGATCGCGCGTCGGCGTCCACGCTGCGATGTCCGATCGATGTCTTGTGCGCCCGCGATGGCACCGTGGGCAAGTGGGTCGTGGTGCACTAGGTAGAGGGTTCGCTTTATGCGAGAGATGTCGGGGGTTCGGTTCCCGTTCGTCGCGGCGTTCTTGCACTTCAGCTGAGTATCTGAGATCTGAGAGGTTTCAACGTCTACACGACGTTGCCCGTTTTTTGCACTTTGTTTCAGCCGTATGCGCTTCGCCGCTCGAGGAGCGCAGAACCCAGCCGCGGATTCCCCCTGAGCGAAGAAAGCAGTCTCCATACGAGCAGCTTGTATGGCACACACCTTGGAGTCCCTTGCCTAGCCTGGCTCTGCGCTCGAAGAGCGCAGAACCCAGCCGCGAACTCCCCCTGAGCGAAGAAAGCAGAATCCATACGAGCAGCTTGTATGGCACACACCCTGGAGTCCCTTCCCTAGCCTTTTTCTGCGATTGCACAATGGACGTCTCACCCGACGCCTAAGGTTACGGTGAGCCGGTCCTGATATCCGCCGTTTATAATCCTGTTGCACCGACGCATTCAGCGATCCCAGCAGCACGAAGAAACCTGATCAACAAACCGCCATGGAGCAACGGAGACCTACTGGTATGGTCAAATATACTGCTACGAGTACCGGAGAGCTGAAAATGCGCACAGAGCAGTAAATGGGGTCTGACATCTAGCACAAACGGATAAAGAGCAAGAATTCACTGGTAATAGAGATGCATTCGTTTCTGTCGTGCATGAGTAGATTTCGTTCGTGAATCCAGACGGTCTTGGGAGCCTTTGTGATCCCCATTTCCTTTTCATGACACTTCTCCGTACATTTTACATTAAATTCGTCTTCGAAGTGAACATCCTTTCGATACTTACCTAGCGGAGTTTTGCTTTTGCTTTCCAGCGAGGTGTTCCTTCACGTGAGTGCTTAGCACCCTTCCAGTTTCTAAGCTTACTAACTCCGCTTGGTAAACATCGAAGAGAAGCCCACTCCCGAGACGACTTTAATGTGAAATCTACGATGTAGTATCATGGAGATGAAAAGCCAGTTGATCCAGTTTCTTCCCGCTGGTGGGATCGGTGAATTTGTTTGCGCAGATCTGGTACCGTTTCCTAGCATTCCTGGGAGGATAATGGCCCTGGTAAACAAGTGGGCGTGATGTTTTTGATCGAATGAGTTTCACAGAGTCAGAAACATTTCCAGATTCTTTCAGGCCTTGAGAAAGACGAGTTCGTCGAAACGTCGGCCGCAATGAAGAAAGGATCTATCGTAGTGCGGGGGGGGGGGGGGGTGGGCACATAACTAAGAGGCAGGTAACAAAACGAATTGAAACTTTCCGAGCGGCGCCTAGAGAACGAGTTGGAACCTAAAAGAAACCAAAAACGAACGAACAAAAAATCGCCGCGGTTTACAACCGTCTCGGCGGGCAAAGAACGACGGAATGGAGGCATGCCGCGTGCTGACCGCCGGCTGACATGTTATAACCAGGATCCAACATGGTGAGGAGGGCAGACAACTTTGTCGGCTTTCAACCGCAGCAAATGTAATTTTTCGTCTATTTTGTGACTTTTTCTTGCTTAGGGTCCTATGTTGTTCTGTAGGAGCAGCTCGGTAGGTCTCAAGTGGATTTGTTACATATAATACTTTTTATTTATGTGGCCTCCCGGAGTAGGATAAATCCAGAAGAAAATTATATTCAAACCTGGTAGGCAAAGAGGATGGAAAGAAACCTGTCCAATCTGATTTGAAACGCTTCCAATTTTACGTGGAAAAGGCATAAACCTTCCGAATCGTTCGTCGCAGTAACGAGTGGTCAAGGCCTTCTGGAGGTCGTACGCGTCCTTAGGTAAGAAACATCTTTATGGCGCTCAACAGCAACACACGCACACTGTGATACCTATCTGAAGCAAAGAGGAACACGAGGAGGCTGCTTGACAAGAACATACGATGAAGCACTGATGAGAACAATAGAACGTCTGCTATAACGTCTGCAAGTGAAACACTGACAACGGAACGAACGAATGGACGAGCTCTCATGTGCTCGGCGCCGAACGTCTCTCTCAACGGCGGCACGACGACGGCTCTGATGACAAAGTGAAACCTGCGATGAAATACAAATACAACTCGGGAGGTTAAAAACAGCAAAGAACACTAGCACCCGCAACTCTCTCGCTCTCTCTCTCAGGGTCTCGCTCCAGCACCACCGACCAACAACAACGATAACGACGGAAGCTGAACAGCTCGAAACGCCGCTCACTGAGGCCCCGTTCTGGCCACGAATTCGCGCTGCATCTCCTGGATCTCGTGGAATCGGCCGCGCTTCATCACCGACAGCATGTTCTTCATCCTCAGGCGCCGGTCTCGACGCTTCTGCGCGGTGGACTTGACCTGTTGCTGGTCCGAGCCAGCGTCCAGCTCTTCGCCGTCGAGATCCTGAAGAGTAGCGGCTCGAATGAGGCTTGCAGGGGTTGACAGGCACTGAAATACTCACCTCGCCCTCTTCCATCTCCTCGTCTTGCACTGCTTGATCACTTGGACTGTCGGTGAACGATGGAATTAAACTTGCTTGCTGCTGTGCCTGAACAGTACACGGATTTTCAGAGAAGTGCACCAAGAAGTGGTTTATACCATTTTCGAACGAAATTGGACAGCCTTCTAAGCTAGCCTAAGACTTTTGAAATCAAGCTGGACACCTTCCAAATGAAAAAGAGCTCTCTCGACATTAAACCAGAGACCCTCTAAATAGGTATAGAGAAACCCTCCACCTTTTACTTGTATTTTACCTGCATTTTACCTGTATCTCATGTTATAATCCTTTACCATATGCTATCCATATCCTATATTATGACTCATTTGTAAGTTTCAGTTTCGCTATCGGCTGGCTGATCGAACTGTACTTGCTTGTTCAACATCACTTATCGGCAGCTTCATCAAATGGCAGCCTGCTCCGCCCTCCCCGCCTCTGCATAAATACCGTGCTCACAGTGCAATGACCGTCAGTCGGAGCCTTCTGGCATCCTCCTCTCCTCCCCCTCTCCGACTCTATTTTTATAACTACTATTGTAATGCATTTAATCGACTTATTAATTGCGGTTCAATTACCCAAGTTTGAGGTCCAACTCGACTGTGGCTCGTATTCGAACAGAAGAAGACCCGCGTGGCACTTACACACAAGTTACTGAGTATTCATGAAAAGTTAGAATAATTGTTTTGTTCAAGGAATATTTTAGCATGGAAAGTTCTTTTAAACTGTGACTCACTTGCCCAAAAAGTGAAGCCATCTTTTGAAATTTTATAAAATTCCTATTTTTGAGGAAATATAAATGTATAGGAAAATTGAGGAAATATAATATAATGAAAATTTTTGTTTAGTTTCACACCTGTAAATGATGCAACAACATACATCTAAAATTTGTTTAAAATGGAAGGAAAATGGCAATTTTAGTTAAAAAAAGGTAGATTGCGCCATGCCCTAGTCCAGGACGTCACGAATTTTATTGGATGGACAGTAGAATTTGATTTGATGGAGTTTCACATCTGATAACGATACGATAAAAACAACTGTAAAAAACACACATACCCTCACCCTTCTGGTTCATGCAAGGGCACTTACATTGTCAATCAAAGAAAAATCGCGAGTGCATGGCGCAACCTGATCTCTTAATGCGCCATATGATTACTACACTGCTGCGTTCCAAAATAGAACAAAATTTATTACCTTGCCAAAAATATTACACCCATTCGGGTAACTGATCTAATAAAACAAAGAATATTCTGCTGAATCTTCCTTGAACAAAAATTCTAAAATTCTAGCCCTTTTTGAGATCTAGTTCTAATATTTAGCTTAGTTTGGAAAGAAGTGGTTTGATTTGGAAGAGTTCGCTTTGATTTCCAGCGTCTTAGCCTAGCCTTGGACTTCGATATGACGTGAAAAGTGTCCAGTTCGACGTGAAAATGATATACATTAAGTTGTCCAGGAAGTCTTGAGCCATTTTTTGTCTTCATTCTTTTAATCAGCACCTAATGGAATTTACTAAAAAAAAAACACAATCTCCACCGTTAGCCTATACAGTCTCCCGTGGGCAAGTCAGTGATTCTCTTCTCCCACAATTGGAGAGACTGGACTCAAAGAACCGCCTTTTCAACAAATTCAACTGTGGTGAATTTTTTTTTCTTCGCTAGACATGCCACCAGATTTTGTGCTGATCTTCTACTCCGAAACCGCCTGTTTTTGCAAAAACAGCGTAAAAAATGCATCTCAAACGCCCACCGCAAGTTAAGAGGCTCTCGCTCTCCTTGTCAGAAGTAAATTTGATAGAACAAGTCCATTTTACGGGTAAATAAGTGCAAAAATGAAAAATCGGCAGGTATAAATGCGCCGCTACGCCGCTTCGATGTGAGAACCTCTGTAAAGCTCGAAGCCTCGAAAATCTCGATTTTTTGCTCCAACACCAGATAGAGCGGATTCGACACAGCAATACTGGCCGCTTTCCAATCTACAAGTGTTCTCGAGCTAGCCACCGTTCGTACCTTAGCATGTTGAATCGCCCAGTGCTGCTGACCAGGCGAATTGTAGCTCCCACTCTGCGCCGGAGAGCCCTCATATCCCGAACCGTTGCCGGACTCGGCCGCCTGAACACGCGGCTTTAAAGCACTACAACGGCAGGCCCAAGTGCAACCGCAGGCATCACTGGGTCCTCATACCTGATGGGCTCCTTGTAGTTGGGCGAAGAACTGCTGCATTATGTTGCCCATCTGACTAGCGCTGTCCGAGAAGCTGGCCATCTCATCCCTCTCGCGCTTTCGTTTCGACTTTTTCGACTTCCGCCGACGCTCCTCCGAATCGCTATCAGATACGTCCCTAAATGAAGGGTTAGTTAGGTCCTAGGCAGTGCATATAATTCCATTTACACGTCAAATTTGAAGCTTTTCCGAACAAGTTTGACACTTTTAAAATCGAACGGAACATCTAAAAACATCGCAACGGGCTATTTCCACATTAAAATAGAGATATCTGAGACGGCAAGAATCCTTTTTGTTCAAAGAAAATTCAGTAAGCACACTGTCTGACATCTTGTGAAATTCTTAATTTCGAGCTAAAATGATTAATTAGTTGCTCGTAGGCTCTCATAACGATGTTTCGTTGCGATCAAACCTCTAGCGCCAGACGGGACTGGAACCCGCACCTCTCTCTGACCGAGCGGGAATGCACTGTGCCATTACACCACCGGTACTGCCTGATCGAACGCAACATCCACACCACACCTCGTGGGACCCATCAGCACTCACTCGTATGTCGGGATGAGCCGGCCGCTGATATCAGCAATGAACCTGTCAGGCTGAGGGTCTTGATGGAAATGATTCAAGTCAGTTTCTTTAAGCCTCAATTGGCTGGTATTGAGGATGTAACTGACTTGAATCATTTCTATCAAGACCTTCACCTTTCCATGCTGATATCAGCTGCCGGCTCATCTCGATATACGGGGGAGAGCTGACCCGTCCCACGAGGTGTGGATATTGCGTTCCGTCAAACATCGTCGGTAGTGTAACGGCGTAGAGCGTTCCCGCTCGGTCAGGAGGAGGTGCGGGTTCGAGCCCCGCTTGGTGCTAGAGTTTTGACCGCAACAAAACATCGTTGTGACAGCTTACAACCTCGATACCAGCCAATTGAGGCTTAAAGAAAATAACTTCAATAAAAATTTTTGTTTTGTTTTGAAGCGCGGAAAAGCAGAAGTCATTTAGGCTATTAAAAAAAAGAGATCGCACCAAACACTCGACTGAATCGTTGCGATCACATCTTTATTTAGACTGTAAATGCTGCTTAATTGAAATAAAGATGTGAAGAATGGTTTTATATGTTTACATCTCTCGAGAATTTGTTTTCAATCAAATGAAAATCGCGTCTAGTCCAGTGTCTAGCGCGACCTGTTTTTATATACTAAATAATTGCTGCCTTCCTGCGCCTCTACCCGAAATTTAATTCACTATTTTTTAAATTGAAATTCTATAGAATTTTCGATCATAATTTTTAATTTTTAATAGTGAGTTCACTTATTGGGGCAGATGAATCCATAAAATGTCAGAAAGTCGTATTCTGTTCTTCTTGAACAAAAAATGATTCTGATCGTTCTCGGAGAGTCCCTATTTTCATGTGGAGAAAAGACCGCTGCGATTTGGAAGTTTCATTTCATGAGCGTCGAGCTTGTTTAGAAGTTTTCAAATTGTCCAGTCTGACGTAAGTTCCTGAAGGCTTACAGCAGCTCGGCTTCTTACTTGGAGTCTTTAAGGATGTCCACTCAGATACCGGATGACGGAAACCGTAAGCTGCGCTGCGATGCGACTAAATACTCCAACTCTCATAACGACGTTTTGTTGCGATCAAAACTCCAGCGCCAGGCGGGACTCGAACGAGCCTCTTCTGCTGACCGGGCGGGAGTGCTCTACGCCGTTACACCACCGGCGTTGGTTGATCGAACGCAACATCCACACCTCGTGCGACTGATCTGCACTCACCCACGTACTGGGATGAGCCGGCCACTGATATCAGCATAGAAACAGTTAAGCTTACGGTCTTGATAGAAATGATTGAAATCAGTTTCTTTAGCCTCATTTGGCTGGTATCCAGGTTGGTTGCGCTAGAGTTTTGATCGCAATAAAACATCGTTATGAGAGCTAACAACCTCGATACTAGCCAAATGGATAAAGGATAAAGGACGGCGTTACTCAATCCCTTCTGGGATGCGCCAGCGCATTCTACTTCTACGGGATGTCGTGGAGGCGACATGAATGCGTATTTGGCCCTACAATGACTTGCGGTGGCCAGCCGATGAACAAGTCAGCGCTTCATCCTTCCCAGACAAGTCTGGTACCAATTCACCGACCCCGGAGGGATGGAAGGCTTGGTTGGCCTGGGCGGGAAATCCGAACCAGGAACCTGGTATCGGGTGCACGCGACAGTCGCGCCTCCTCCGACTGCGCTACACGTGCCCTAGCCAAATGACTCAAATAAATCACTGAATTGAATCATTTCTATCAAGACCATCAGCTTAACCGGTTCCATACTGATATCAGCGGCCTGCTCATCTCCATACACGTGTGAGTGCTGATCGGTCCCATGAGGTGTGGATGTTGCGTTCGATCAAACAGCGCCGGTGGTGTAATGGCGTAAGGCATTCTCGCCAGGTCAGCAGAAGATGCAGGTTCGAGTCCCGCCTGGTGCTAAAGTGTTGGTTGCAACAAAACATCGTTATGAGAGCTTAAATACCCTAACATTCTGACCGCAAAAGCAACGGAGAGTGATTCAATGCAGATTTCAAGCTCTTCTAGTGAAGGCAGAATAGTATCGCAGCGCTTAACAAGGACTTTTGCACTGCCTTCCCTAGAAGAGCCCGAAACCTCTCGCAATTCCTAATGCGGTTAGCGCGCCACGAGTATTTATTTGAACCACAACACCCTTTAGGGTTACTACCATCCAGTACCTGTCGAAACTCCTTTTAGAACCTCACACAAGCAACCAACGTGCCGTTCGCCACTCCATAAAACTACCAACCTTCTATTGCGAGTCTCGATGGCCGCCTTGTGCAAAGCCTGGACATACGAGCCTTTCTCGATTGGATATCCTCTCGCACGTTCGAACGCTGAAATAGTGACAAATTACGATAGAACACTGCTGTTAAGTGGCTAGTGAGGTTAAATCGTATGGGATTTGTTGAGTAGTATAGGTCTTCGTCGTTTTCAGAGGCCTAAAAAGTGGTCCACTGAGTCGAATTTTGTTACCTACCCACATCTCTTCAACCCTACCTTATCAGACATCATCCAAAGAGCAGAAGAAAAACACCAACTGGGTGATAAACTCGTTCGCTGGCCCACATCTAACGCGAAGCGACGTCGCTACCGCTGTTGTTCTGGTTATACTGTCCAGAGAAGGGTCTCAGGCATATGTCTGAAAAACGAAAATGAATACCACAGTGAGAGTGTCCACATTTCAGAGAGGCGAAAGGTATGCTCCACTTTTGCACAATCCTTAGGGGCCGTGATACTTTACTATGGAGTCATACAGTAATACTAGGCATTGCCTCCCAAACATCGAATTCGCCAAAAATGTAGGCGCTTGATTCCTTGCCTTGCTGTATTTTTGGCGAATTCGATGTTTGGGAGACACTGCCTAGTACTGTATGACTCCATAGTAAAGTATCACGGCCCCTAAGGATTGTGCAAAAGTGGAGCATACCTTTCGCCTCTCTGAAATGTGGACACTCTCACTGTGGTATTCATTTTCGTTTTTCAGACATATGCCTGAGACCCTTCCCTGGACAGTATAACCAGAGCAGCAGCGGTAGCGACGTCGCCTTGCGTTAAATGTGGACCAGCGAACGAGTCCACATATATTCGATGTTTGCAACGTAACGCGTTGTGTGACCCTGCAATTTCATAGAGAACTATCGTAGCCCCTAACTCGGTGGGTTCAAGAACTTTCCAAAAATGAAACACAATTTTCTACTATCTGAAGGAAAGGTTCTCGAAGCGATGTTCATTTTCGCCGTTCAGACACACGCTTGAGACCCTTTCTTGGTGAGGATGACACTATCATCGCTAAGGGCACACGACCTCCGTAGTTTTATAGACCGTGTTTTTATAGGGATTCCTTTTAAGGGGGTTTTATAGGCATTCCTCTGGCGTAGAAATCCGGCGACTTTGAGGCGAAAAAAGCTCGGAGGTCATTTTTGAGGTGATCACGATCTTCATAACGATTCCCTTTCAGATGATGCTGAAGTGATCGAAAAGGTGTAGTCACTTGGGGCCAGATCTGGGCTGTACGGTGGATGCGGCAGAACTTTCCATCCGAGTTCCAGGATTTTCTGAGAAGCCGTCTTCGCGACGCGTTATTGTGCAGCAAGCGAACTTTGTCGAGCCTGGGCTGTTCCTTGCGCATCTTGTCGGCCAATCTCTGCAGTTGGGTAGCGTAGACCTCGGCAGTGACAGTCGTGCTGTCGGGCAGCAGCTCGAAATGGTAGATCCCATAAACTTCCCACCAGACGTTCAGCATGACTTTCCTCGCATGAATTTCACCTTCTACGAAAGATTTCGGCACTCCATCGCGTTGGCACCATGCAGTGGAGCGTGGTTGACGTAGAGGACCCGTTTTTCGTCTCCTGTGGCGATCGTGTCCAACCAGTTGAAGGTGCGACTTCGGGAGAGCAGCTGAGTGCATATGTCCAGACGTCTTCGCCGGTTGTCGTCGGTCAGTTCGTGTGGGGGCCACTGACCGAGCTTTTCAACCTTTCCAGGAGATCACACTCCGTTGTCCACGGCGGATCGGGAACAGCCAAGAGCAGCAGCAAAATGACGCACACCTTCATATGGATGCTGCTTCGCCAGTTTCCTCAGTTCATCCAAAGATATCGATGTCGGTCGACCAGAGCGAGGCTCATCTTCGAGACTCCTGTTGCCGCTTCTGAGGCGTTCGAATCAGCTATACACAGACCGTACAGAAGGAGCTTCAGAGCCGAATACACGACACAAGTTTCGATAAGCTTCTGCAGCGGAGCGCCCAGATTCAAACTCGTAAAGGAGCACGTGTCTAACATGGGTAGACAGTTCGGCCATCGCACAGCGAAATAGGCAAGGAGGACGGAGCTGGATATGTATCGCAGATACAGCAGGATAGTGTCTTTATATAGCACTTATGTTGAGATCTTCAAAACATTCTAGAAAAATCTTTAACATTGCGAAGTATTCTGGACACCATAATAAATAGCTCCGTCCACGTACAATAAATAAGTCAATAAATATTGCTATCAACCCGACCGGACACCTCAACTCCGTATTTTCAGGCCTTATCCTAGAAGATCTGCATCCTTGAAGCACTTCTACACATCCGAAGACGACAAACGGGTCAAAACGTTAGGTCGCCCAAGAACAATTTTTAAGAAAAAACGTCCAGGATTTACAGGAGATCATGCAGAATACCACGACAGAGTCTTACCATCGAGCGCTTCATGGGAGGACCATCCGAGACGTTCAATCAAAAATCGGCAAATCAAATAACCGCTGCGATTCACACCATTCGTGCAGTGCACACCGATAAGCGCTTCTGAAAGCGGAAACTGTTAAGTGCTGGGGAAATCTCGGCTGTAAAGGACCCTTCATGCCAACCTTCATCGTCAGACGAATCGATATAGTCCTGAATCGCTTTGTTGAACTCAGCGACGCATTCAGTTCTGTCCACAAACCTGAAAAACAACGACATTACTCGGCGAAGGGTGATTGGCTATAGAACCGCCTGAACATCCCCCAATACTGAGAGCAGAGGCATCCCAACATACTCCGCATGATCAGGCGCTCAAATACATTGCATGAATGCAACTACTACAGTAATCTCCAACTTCTTCCTTCTTCAAACCTCGACATTGTAAGCTGAACAGTTAGTTATGATTTGTGCCACACGAGGTTTTTAGGTGGATCTTTATTTAGCAGAGCCTGACTTTTCGACTCCTTGTCGCCTTCAGAGGCCTGAACATGGTGCATGGGTTTTATTTGCGCTCTGCTCCACCAAGCGCCTTAGCTACCCATTTCGGACCTACCCTAGGCACACAAAGGAGGGACCAAGTGTGAGAAGCGAACTCACCATTTGGATTCACCGCAAGGGCCGATATTAGCCTACGTCGGTTAGCCAGTAGGGGCGAATGGAGCATATTACACACCACTGTCGATTAGGGGCGTTCTCGCTTTTTAAAGAAATCCAGTAATGAACAACCCAAATGAGTCCTTCTGTTACGAGTTACTTTCTGCCGTTTGTGCCTAATTTTGAATTGTAGAAAGACCAGTTGGCGACAGAGATGTGCAATATGCCCCATTCGCCCCTGCTGGCTAACCGACGTAGGCCAACATCGGCCCTTGAGGTGGATCCAATCTGTGAGTTCGTTTCTCCCACTTGGTCCCCTCTTTGTGCTGCTCGGGTAGGTCCGAAATGTGTAGATAATTCGTTTGGTGGAGCAGAGCGCAAATAAAACTAATGCACCATGTCAGGCCTCTGGAGACGACGAGAAGTCGAAAAGTCAGGCTCTGCTAAATAAAAATCGACCTAAAAACCTCGTGCGGCGCAAATCACAACTAACCAGCAATTATTATAATTTCAAAATTCAAAGCTAATGCCTCCCAGTACTCACCCCCGTCCTGGACAGTTGATCTTCTGATACTTGATGCACAATCCTTCGATTTCGTCCTTATCGTAGTAGCGATCGGTGTCCGTGAGATCGACCACCATGCCTAGTCGCAAACCTTGTTCGGCGAGCTGGAAAAAAGGGCCATTAGTTCTGGATCGGTTGTTGCTGAGTCAACCATTGGGCTACTAATTTGGTGCAAATTGCATCTCCATTTCGGTCTATTAGGATGACAGACTAAGAGGCTACAGAAATTGAGAACTATGGGAACAACTTGTCCGCAAAAACATCCGGTGAAACTGTGTGATCATTAATAGTCCTAAGGATGAAATAGTTTTCAGATTTACTGGATCCGTTTCCGACAACGTTGTCACACGCATGAAGTAAATTTAGAAAGGAAGCACTCACTAAGCGGTAATGAAAACAATTAATGGTGCTTGATGGGCTTAACGAAGGCCATACTGGCAAGCAATTTCAAAACAGATAAGATATATCAGCCAGACCCCAGAGTTCTTCCCTTATCCCATAGGGCCTGTTCATACTTCGCGACAAGAGCGACTCGTCGCCCGTGCAAAACATGCATATCGATTAAAACCGAGCGCGTGCCGCCGAAAAGTGTTCATACTGACGGGGCCGTCGCTCTTGACGCCTGTTCATACTTGTCGGTTCTGTGCACGCTGTACCACGCCACGTGCGCTGCACTCTCGTTGCACGTGGAAAACCTGCAAATCTATCAAAACCGAGCGCGCGCTACAGAAGTGTTCATACTCGAGGGCCGGCGCTGTCGCTCCAGTCGCCCATGTCGCGCTAGTCACTCCAGCCGCTGCTGTCGCCTGTTCATACTTCCGCGCGCTGCGCTCTCGTCGCTTTTGTCACTGCCGTCGCGAAGTATGAACAGGCCTATAGCTTCTGGCAACAGAAAGAACTCTGAGACTGGCTGATCTAACTCATCCGTTTTAAGACGTCTAACAGCTCGTTAAGTATTTTTTCTAATTTCCTGGTTCAGTCCTTGCATTTGATCGCGCGAAGCTCGCTTACGATGGTACGGCCACGTTCTGCGTGGAAAGGAAGACAGCGTCCGTAAGATAGGCCCTAGCTTCGAAGTGTCTGGAAAACGGCCTAGAGGGCGCCCGAAGTAACGCTGGGCTGATACGTTACACAAGGACTTTAAAGTAGCTGGTGTCCACCGTGATCTAGCACGGGATCGGGAAAGATGGAGACATGGCACCAGAAGGGCGGACCCCGTCACGGAGCAGGACAAACGCTGAAGAAGAAGAAAAGAATACGACGACGACGAAGAAGAGGAAGAAGAAGCCCTTGCATTTGGTCAAACAGCGCCTATGATGTACTGGCATAATATCCTACCAGAAAGCATATATGGGATCCATTCCCGTCTGGAGGAGGAATACTGAACACAAGAAAGCGTCGTTATTGCAGATTATAACCGCTTTAGAAGTCGTTCTAGTCTTAAGCAAAGACATTTCTAGAACGTTTTGCGAGTCACCTCTGGTTACTACGTGTTGGCATGCGTAATTGGACTGTAGTTCACGTATGGGAATATATTAGGTTGTCCCATAAGTCCCCGCCGTTTTTTTTTCAACGATTCACTGCAGATTTCGCCGGCAGTCTCTTGCATAGCGCTGCATAGCTTTCGAAATAGAATGATTTGCTCTATCAGAGCATGTATTGCATTTCTTTTTTCATCATGAAATTTGTCAATTTTTAGGTCGTTGAAGTGAAAAGTGAAAAAGTAGCCATTTGCGCACTTGTTCTCTCCGTTTAGGTTTGTAATTTTTCGCGCAGTTTTTTATAGCACTTGGACAATGTTCTTTACTACAAGACTATGTGTTGGTCCTATTTTCTCACTCGCCCTTCCTTGATTTTTAGTCCATCAAATTGGGAATTCCGACTTTTCCGCCCGAATTTTTACCAAAACTCCGGTTCTGTGGTTGGACTTTTTTGCTTGGTGTCATATGTCGTTTGGAAGAGGATGTCTTGCTCAGTAAGAATTTGTGTCGCGTTTATTGGCTCACGCTGATTTCTGTCGAATATCAACAACTGAAGAAGGAGAGGAGTTGTTGGTGAAGACGATTTTTCTCTTTTTGGCATTTTGTTGATATTCAATAGAAATCAATAAATGCGACACATATTCTTATAGAGTAAGACATTCTCATTCGAATGACATAGAACACCAACCCAAAGAGTCCAACCACAGAGCAGGAGCTGTCGGCAAAAATAACCATCCTCCTTCGGACGTCCCAATTTGAGGACCTAAAAATCAATAAAGGAAAAATGAGCAAACAGCACTAACACATATTCTTGTAGTACAGAACATTGTCTCCCAAATGCTCAAAAAAACTGCGCAAAAAATTACAAACCTAAGCGGAGAGAACAAGTGCGCAAATGGCTACTTTTTCACTTTTCACTTCAACGACCTAAAAATTGACAAAATTCATGATGAAGAAAGAAATGCAATACATGCTCTCATAGAGCAAATCATTCTCTTTCGAAAGCTGTGCAGCGCTATGCAGGAGACCGCCGGCGAAATCTGCAGTGAATCGTTGAAAAAAACGGCGAAGACTTATGGGACAACCTAATATATAGGCCCTCTCCCTCACCCCCTCTGTCAGTTTTCGCGCTTCCCAATACTTCATTATCTTTGTTGATTTCCTCCTCATTTACAATGGTTTCCGGCCAACAATCCGGAAGGATTTGAAGAAAAGAGCTGGGAACAAAAAGCACGCGGAGGAAGAACAATGTTCGGAGGAACGACGATGGCCTATTCAACGGCACCGTGTAATATTGCGTTCGATCAAACAGTGCCGGTGAAGCTTCTCGTCCGAGCAGCAGGAGGTGCGAGTTCGAGTCCCGCCTGGCGCTAGAGTCCTGATCGCAACAAGGCACTCTTGTATCAGTTTGCAACCTCGATACCAGCCATTTAAGGCTTAAAGAAGGTGAGTTCAAGCACCTCGAAAGACGTTCTTACTAGGGTATCACGTTTTCAAACCGTTACCGTAACAACAATCATTGTTAGGCCGTCACTTCTTCGGATCAGTGCTAGCACCATGCCAACTCCACGGTTACTCAATAGTTCATCTATGGAACTAGGGCAAAAAGAAGTTTCGGACTGTCTGAGGCGGTTTTCGGTGGGGCATTTTGGGAAGAAATTCAATTTGAGGTTGTAACAGATGAGTAGTTGCTTCAGCGTAGCCATGATTGGAACATGTCTTCTGTCCATGTCTAAGGCCTTGTTTACGACTTTTCACAGCGTCGTTTCCGTCGTCTCCTAGATTTTTCGATGAGTTTCCGTGGAATCAAATGGCATTTGGGAGGGTAGTTTCTCAAGTGACTTCGAATTCTCCAAGGTAAATCGCAATAAAGACTTGTACCAATGCTGAAGCAACTACTCATCGACTACAACGTCAAATTGCCTTTCTTCTCAGAGTGTTCCGCCGAAAACCGCCCTAAACAGTATGAGGCTTCTTTTTTCCGTTCCATAGTTCCACTATTGATTGACCCTGGAGCTGGCTTATTGCCAGCACTGATCCGAAGGCAAGGTGATCCCCCAACGACTGGTCTTACGGTAACGGTTTAAGAACGCGGTACCCTGCTAAGAACTTTTTGTCCTCTAAATGGTTTGAACAGGATGGCCGTCGGCTGGTCCCGCAACGATCGCCCGAGTAATGTAGGTGAACCCGTTCAATTCTTGGTGGACAACTCGTTGCTGCCCTTGGCTGTTTGGTCGCGCAGGTGTTCTCTCTTGTGTCTGCCTTTTGTTACAAAAAAAAACATAAACATATCAAGCAGCCAAGGGTAGGGG
>CANAIB010000195.1:0-16238 GCA_947359475.1 Heligmosomoides polygyrus bakeri
GCCATGTTTTTCCGTGGCCAATCGATAAAATGTAGCCATTGTTTTGTCATTTTCAAGCAGATCTTATGTGTATTAGCTAATCCCGATAGTTATAAGGTTTTCGAATCTTGTTGACAATCTAATCAATTGTAAGTTCGAAGTGCAATCTGCATTTTGTTACGGGCAGAACGTGCGCATGGGATGCATAAAGCTAACCCAACGAATTTTCAAGTTCTGGTTCACGTAGGCCAAGTTTAACCTCTCTGGGTAGGCCACGATATATTGAAGCATAATCTGGTTTACCTTTTGCATGGTTAGGATCTCTCTTCGTTCTTCCAATTTGTACGAGTGTTACATATCTACTGATTTTGTAAACATTTTAAACCGTGACGATAGATTTTGACGTCACGAGCTCGCTCGATTTTTATCTGGACCTATCTGGTTAGGTGACGTATCGTGCGTGCCGGTCATCTACCACTGCTCGAACATCGGCTCTCTGCGACGGAACCATTGCTTCATCGAAGATATTGAGACATCGAAATGTCTCGCTCTGCTAAATAAGGGTCCACTAGAACGGTCGCGCCACACAATATAGTATTAACATTATCCTATTTATGTTATCTTTAGGCAAGAATGAGGGTAAAGGACTGCATTAATTATGTCAATCCTTGTCAGTGCTCGTGCCGAATGAGGTTGTAAGGTGGACCAGCTTCATTGAGCCGCCTAGCGTTCCAAGCTAATGGTCGGGCTTAAAAATGGTTCAAGGAATTGCCTTGTTATTTACCCGACCAATCCTCGTTATTTACCCGACCAAACCCCTCTAAACCCGGATTTTGGACATCGTCCTAGGTACGAAACTAAAATCCCTAAATGGTAAGAAACAAACTCACTCGCTGATCCACCGCTGAAGCGAAGCGACATCGCTACTGCAGCCGTCAGCTGCCGAGTGGTGACTGGGTCATACATGTCATTCACAATAGGCTATACTGAATATACCACTGTCGTTCTTAACTACACGCATGTCACCACTGTTCTATCTATAGCTCACTCCGGCAAGAACTCACTAGTGGTCGAGAGACACTCATTTCGATTATCCATTGCTGGATTTTGTGCAGAAATCCAGAACATTTCTAGCGGTTTTGTAGACGATTCGTCGGTTTCACACTTAATAATCGTGCACTTCTCGTCAAAGTTTGTTCCGCCATGCCCCTCAATTCTGTGCTTACCACTGTTCAAAATACCACGCCTTCTACTAGCCGAGTGTTCCTTAATGCGAAGTGCAAATGCCCTTACAGTTTCCACCGTATTTCTATTGTGAATCCCACAATCCAATTGATAGTCTGCGCACAATCTCCAGACTTGTGTGAGAATACAGTAGTTTTCTGATATGCACTCTCTGTTGTAGGGTGTATCTCGAAATAGCTCCGCTTGATGTTTCATTCGGGATGTTAACGAGTACAACATAATCTTCTACCTGAGCCCGAGCTCCACTTCGCTGTAGAGCAGAAGTGATGATCGTAAATGAAAGAAGACAACGGAGCATCCTGTATGAGCGTGGTGTATTGCGCCGCACATGGCGACTTTTCTGTAATTTAGTGGAACCACTTAGCCATTTTGGGAAGCAATTTTGGATGGCGGCCCTAGTGGCTTGTCGCTCTTCGGAGCCTGTGGCACGCGTCACGTGTAGTTCTGAACACGGGGTGTGCAGAAGCAGCGTGGACCAAAACATATGGACGGCGTTAAGCATTCCCTGCTTGGGAAGCACCACCCATGCTCCTTCAACGGGTTGTCATGGAGGCAATTTGAATGTGCGCTTGGCCAATCAAATAGCATGCGAAGGTCATGCGATGGAAAAACTAGGGACTCACCCATCCAGGACAAGTCTTATGATAATTCACAGGTTCCTGGTATAGGTTTAGTTGCCCTCGGCGGGACTCAAAGAACATCGCGATTCACACAGTGGTGGAAATAGGGATGGGCGGAATTTCTGTTTTCTGATTCTCTGCCAATTTTAGGCAATTTTTTTTCTGTATTCTGTTTTCTGGGAAAATAGCAAAAAATTGGCCAGAAAACAGAAAATAGAGCTGCAAACAAAATTAGAAATTAAAAAAGGGGGCAGTCGTTCGGTACACCGTGCTGCCCGCCGCCCACTTCCCGCCCTGCCGGCGCCGCCCTATTTGGACAAGTTTGCTGCGAGCGGAACCGTCGTTAATTGGCGTGACGTCGTCCAAAAACCTAACAGCTGATAGCTACTCGACGCTACACTTACAACGCTGAAATTTTCACGGGAGAGTTGTCGTGGGCGGGGCGATGGACTTGGGGCGCGGAACTCACAGTGGAGCGCGCTCTAACGGATGCGACGTGCAGGGATTCGGCAACTAGCCAGAACTGGAGGGAACTGGATGGCTTATTTCATCTTATTTCATATTTCATCTGTATGAGAACCTGTGGCTTCTGCTAAATTCACTATACATAGATCTTACACACCTCCCCATCGTTTTCTATGATACGCATGACGCAAGATTCATCCACTGCAGTGAGCGAGAACTTCTTGTGCTGCCGAAATCTCACCTATTCGCTTTTAAAAGCAGTAAAGTAGGTTTGGAAACGAGATAAACATCGGCTTTCACGGCACGTATATATTTTTTTATATTTGTCCTCGTGTGTCTAATTCGCAGGAGAATGTTGTTTTGTACATTACCAGCCATAATAAAATTCCACTGGGCTGAATTTATTGTTAGACCTGGATACAGTAGCCATGACGAGCGTACTAATCATAAGTTACCAGCCAACACAGTGTGTTTAATATTTATTCATCATAAACATTTAAGGTGTAATGGCCTTTTTTACAACCTCTGCATAATAGTTCTACAACGACTTGTCCACACAGCGCATGGACCCAAGCTTTACAATTTGTACAACGCATCCATGCTGTCTCTTTTGCAATTAGGTCTTCAGGATCTGTGTTAGGTGGAAGTCTGGGGTGTTCCTCGAAACACAACGAGCAGAACAAGATGTTTTCTTTGTCCACTGTGAGATGTTCAACTGATTGTGACCTTCTCGTCCGACCGTGTTACGTCACATCGAACTCCAGAGATGCTTATAGTTATCCAACTACACAAGGCGTATCATATGCAGGAAATACGTTATAAAAGTTAGAAATGTCTGTAAGGAGACATGTTATGTTTCATCGTCGTAGCAGTCTGTGACAATCTACCCAAGCAAAAAAATGGCAGAAAAGAGAATGGATGAAAGAGAGAAAACTTTTGCATCTTTCTGGAAGGTACTATCAAAATGGCATTCCGTTGTATCATCAGTAGATAATATGGCGCAAATCGAGTCGGGGCGGGAGGTCAACATGGCCTGCTGCGGCGAGTAGCTACATACAGCGAATGTAAATGCAGTCCTATCTCCTTGTTTCGATTACATATCCGTGTCTTATATGCTTGGGCAAGGGAGGAAACTCCAGGATGTAGGCAATTTTAACACGGGCGCGTCACTCGAGCCACACCCTGGAGTCCCTTCCCCTGCCCAAATCTGTGCTGTCCTCCGCGAGGAGAGCACAGAACAGAGCTATAGCATTGTTTGTACCTATTCTTTACTATCAGTATGTTTTGTCGCTTTGTTTTTGTGTTGGTGACACTTTTTAGGAGGTGACCCCCCACCCCGACCCGGTTTGCGCCGATAATATTTCTTTGAGAGAAACGAGTAATTGGTGAGAAAGCAAGCGATCAGTTTCTCCTTCGAAGCAACTCATTGTTGTGTAGCAGCAGAGAACCGAGGTGAATGTGACAAATATTAACGAAAACACAGATCAAAATCCCTTCCCGCGCCTATGTACAGGAAAACGGGATGAAAAAGTAACAATCAGCAAGGAAATTAGTCAAAATGGCACCCCACTTGCATTTCTCATCAGCACGATCGCACCTCGTTATGGATCTCCAAGTTGTTCTCTTAAAAAATAGTGGAGACGTCATGTTCCGTGCATGTCGCATCATTAAGAGCGCGCTCCACGGTGAGTTCCCCGCCCCGAGCCCATCGCCCCGCCCCAACAACTCGTCCGTGAAAATTTCAGCGTTGTAAGTGTAGCGTCGAGTCTGATAGCTCAGACACTTGTTGCGTCCGAGCCGCGTCCCATTACCGTCTCGTGAATTTCCTACATCGCGGACGGGACGCTAGTCGGACGCGGACGGGCCGCTAGTGGAACGCGGGCGGGACGCTAGTCGGACGCGGCTGAGACGCAAAATACGGATGAGCTCGCGCGGATTCGTTGCGTCCCACAGTGCCATGTGCTCTTGTGTCGGACGAGGTTCGCATGTGGGTCAACAACTGCCGGCTTGACGCGTACTTCGACGTTTTTCTCCCCTCCGGTGGCTCCGGAATGCACCGTTAGAGCGATATGACGTCGGTACCAGCTCCATTGAGTATTATTGTGCGTCAACAGTTTAATAGCAATTTCTTATGTTGTTCTCTAGTGCTATACCACTAATACTGTTAATACTCTGAAACACTCTAGCAAATCTATTGTTTTCCAGCACGTTAGAAGCAATCAAAGACAGTTCCTTGACGTTAAATAATGGACATCTCAACTCATTAGCAAAATATCCAATCTAATTCTACACTTGTCCAATTTTAAATTAACTGAGTGTCTAGTTTAACATGAAAAATGCCCGGTTTGAAACGAAAACTGTCCACTATGAAGTGAAAATATATACGTATACTATACATTGGAAAACAATGAATTTGCTGGGGTGTTTAATAGTATTAACAGTATTAGTGGTATAGCACTAGAAAACTTTATAAGAAAGTGCTATTTTGTCGCACAATAATACTCAATGGAGCTGGTACCGACGTCCTGTTGCTCTAACGGTGAATTCCGGAGCCACCGGAGACGACGAAAACGTCAAAGTACGCGCCAACCCGGCAGTTGTTGACCCATTGCGAACCTCGTCGATCGAGGTTTCCTCGTGCATAAAGTATGCACGCTGTTCAGATCAAAAACTATCTGAAATGTCGCTATCACTTCGACATGAAAACTAACTCCCGGCTAGATGGATACTTTGCCTTAGTAATAACAAATGCTCGCAATTGCGTAGTTTTTGTACAACTTAAAATTTGCTAACATCTAGGTTCTGCTGCGCACTTTATTGGCATAAAGCTGTTTTCCGTGTGTTAGTCTTAAACACTCTCTGGACTGTCAAGTATCGCCATCGGCTTGTGCTGTGCAGTACTCCTGCCCTCAGGTTGCTCCTCCGCATGTCCAACAGCTTGTGCTTCCGGATATCATTGAAACGCCTTCCGAATCCGGACACCAGGCTTCCCCTCACTCGTTTCTTCTTACTGGATCTAATTGTTGTCCGCCCTTACTGGTCTTCCCTTCCCTGCCCCACCTTCCTGGTCCCAGCTCCTGGCCCACTTCCTTGTTTCCACTATTGACCCACTGCTGGTCTTTTCTTGATGGACTCCCCGTCCTGGTCCCTCCTCCAGGTTGTTCCTTTCCTTCCTAGTAGCTCTCCTGGTCCACGCTAGGGGTTTCCCTTACTTCCCTTCTCCGCCATCCTTTAGTGGTCCTCCCATGCTTACGGCAGACGTAGATGACATGTATTCGGAGTCAGGACGCTCAGGAACTCAATTATATTGTGGTAGATATCCTGAAAATTCACGTGTATTACACCGAGGACATCTGAGGTTACCGGCTGATATACGAGGTGCTGAGTGGTTATCAGTCTTGATAGGAAGACACATGATTGCTAAACTACATTGGAAATGTCCAACCTCAGTTCACACCTAGGGTAGAACATAGCAGTGCTGTGTAGAATCGTTAATTTCGTGCAAAACAGAACGTATAGGCCTGCCGTACAAGGTAACCCCCTCCCTTCCGAGCCGCTCATCTCCGAAAAATTCGAAAATGAAAAACCAAAAACGTCCAACCCCTCAAAAATCGATAAGTCGGACACCCGAAACCGCTAGAGGTGAGTTCATTTCACAAGAAGCCAGACCGGACGCGCAGACGGGACGCGGATCAGACGGTAACCTCCGAAAACTTCTCTTGTGGGACGAGGATGGGACGCAAGAGAAGGTCCCGTCACGAAAACTACCTTTGTGGGACGGGGCTGGTACGCAACGCCGTTAATAAGTACGCGGATGGGACGCAACGGTCCTAATAGGTACGCGGCTGGGACGGAACAGCTGTTATGGGACGCGGCTCGGACGCAACGAGTGTCTGAGAGGAGACGATTGGGAAGCGCATCTCGGGGAACTCTGAAGTCGTTTTGCAGTCGGATCGGTTATGGAGACAGCTGAGGGAAGGAGAACGTCGCTCTTCTCTCTGGATTCTTTCAATTTCACCAAAATTCTTTAAATTTTCGCCTCAACTGGATACTATGGGTGATTCCGGTCAGTTCTACATTGGTGGGACCTGAAGAAAGCCTTGGCGCTGCAGCTGAAAACTCTTTTGTTCCAAATATGGTGAACAAGGTTCTGACTCTTGTCTCAAGAACGAAATCAGTTCAGGATAGAGATGCAGTGCCAAGGGAAGTAATTAGAAATGCGATGCCTCCATGTGAAGGCAGGGACACGGTCATCTTGTCCTCGGTGCGCCCCTCGCCCCGCCCCTTTCTGAGGGCAGTGTATCCAACGACTCTCCGCCATAAAAAAATTAGAAACATAGAAATTCAATAAAATGAATACAAAAAGCGTCGTAAAATTATGAGTTTCGTTCCAACATTATGTTTGAGAGTATTTTGAATTGCAAGCGTGTTGCGTTTTAAACGTGTTCGTGCAGAAATTGCGCCATACACTCGTGCGCTATGCTGCTTTGTTTGTTCGTTTGATTGCGTAAATGCCGCTGACATGGAGATCCATCATAAGACATTTCTCGACTTCCATAATTTGGCTTTGTACTCTTTTCGATTTTAACAGTAGTTCGGACCATCTAGATTACTTACAACTTTATGTAAAGGTTGCAAAACTAGTGTTTTGAGGGGCATTGCATTATCTATTAACTAACCGCTTGTTCTTGAGTCACTGTGGGTAGGATTATTCTCCACCTCCGGTTTAAAAATTGAAATTTTTCGTCCGGTTTTCGTACGGAATGATCGCTTCCCGCAGAGCCTTTGGCAAGCTGCTTTTCTAACTTTGAACCTTGCTCAGCTTTTGCTTGTCAAAAATTAGGAGAAGACAAAAAAGTTTTAGTCACATTTGATTTCGATGATGTAGTAATGAGGTAGTGATACAAGAAATGTTTCTAGTAGAACCTGTATCATCTGTTGTCCCATTGATCATCAAGTTGTTCGAGCGAGCACCATAGCGTCTCCATTCGTCCCTCTCGCGTGTCAGAGTGATCCAATGAATCCTCCTCGCTCTAGGGACACGAAGAGCGTCATAACGCTCCTTCAGAGCTTTCACGAGGAAGTCGCACCAATGCGTTGGTGGGTGTTCTGTTGACATCTCTCTCTACGAAGCGCATTACGTGGCCGGCCCACCTAATTTTCGACGACTTGGCCCATGCGACAGCGTCTCTGGTCTTCGAACGTCGACGAAGCTTGGAAATTCGGAGGCCTTCTCTCATTGCTTGAGTCGCTTCACTCCGAGCATCGTCCTCTCGATTCCTGCGCTGCGCGACGCTGATCGCGTGTTCATCCTGCTTTCGTATAGCCAAGGTCTCTGAGGCGTATGTTAGGACAGGAAGAACAGTGGAGTCGAATAGGAAGGCACAGAGTCGGGCGTTCTTCGTCGTCTTCGCGACTTCTTCGACGCTCTTGAAAGCTCCCCAAGCCGCTCGTTTCCTTCTGCTCAATTCTTGCACTAGGTCGTCGTCGACCATGTTGACTTTGCGACCTATATACATGTAGCTAGCTGGAGCATTCGAAGATGTCCATTCCGCCGAGCAAGAATGAGGCATCAGAAACTTGAAAACCGTCGACCTTCTTTCCATCGTCCTCCCTTACTATTATTCGTCGCACATGCCGTTCTCGAGGGTGGCGCTGAAGAGCTTTGGAGATGTGGTATTCCCCTGCCGAACCCCTCTCTTCACGTCGATGACGAGGTCGTTGTAGAATCTTGGTCGTGTATCCACTGTACAGCTCTCGAAGGACTCTGATGTACTGAGTAGGAACCCCTGAGTGAGCAGGGCGTCGATGACCGCTTCAGTTTCGACGGAGTCGAATGCCTTCTTCAAGTCGATGAACGCAAGGCACAGCCGCGGCTTGGACTCTCGCGACACTTCGAGGAGCTTCGTAACGCTGTGTATGTGGTCGATGGTGCTGAATCCTCTCCAAAACCCTGCTTGTTCGCATGGCTGTCCATCGTCCAGCGTTCTGCTAATCTTATTCAGGATGATTCGAGTGAACAGCCTGTAGACTGCAGCAGGAAGATCGGCCGATAGTTGCAAGACGGTTCTACTGATCTTCCACTGAGATGTAATATGATATGTATATACGATGATTAATGATGATATGATGGGTTGGGTATACCTTTGATCCTTATTCTATAGTGTCTGAAAAAAAAAGAAGAAGAAAGCACTCAGCACTCTTCAAGAAAGCACCTTCATCCAAAGATGGCATGCTGACAGCCCGTTCAGTCATAATCTCGTGTTCTTCTGTGAGGCATCAAGCCTGTGCACGTCTTGGACTGCTAAGGAGTAACTAGGTGCTTTTCAGCCAATTCACCAATGATATTGGTGGATTGGCCTGAAAACTTAGCTATGCCGAAACTAGGCCACCTACAACGTAAGGTGTTCTCGAAGAACTAGGAATATAGATTCTGGCACAGATAATAATCCTCAACGAACCTCTCCTGTTAAGAATAACGAAGACTCACGCCTATCTGCAATGCCTTCGTTGTTTTTATAGTGGTGGAGAATATGCTCGCGATGCAGTCGAACAGTTTGCTGCTCAGCTTACAAAGAATGCGGATACGTTGAAAGCAGGGGGAGGGAGAAGGTCAGGAGGCAGGAATAGTACACTGTTAGAGGGTTGATCATGGTGAACGAATTTGTTTAAAAGAAGGCTTTCCTCTGAATCTACGTCATTGGCCGGACTTAAATTCCAACTTTCCACTTTGAAACGAGAATCAGTGATAAAAAATCGGTACATGTCGCGAAGATGAGCAGCATTGGTAAGTGGGAGCGCGCCAGCCAATGATAACCGAGCGGAGCACAGACCGAACGGGGAGCAGACATAACTCCAAAGCCGCGCGAACCTCCCTGGCGTTGAGTACGGTGTGCAATGAAATTGAACGAGTTGTCGCGGTCCGACTGCTTCCGACAGGGACGACTAGTGACTCGCGCTAGAGTGCGAAAGTGTGCGCTGGCGAAGTTGAACGCGCAGAAGAAGGAAAGAGAAATGAGGTGAGGATGAGATAAGTCTGATGTTTCCTGGGGCCGGATTCATCATCAACGACTGACCCGCGGGTATAAGGGGTAGAGATACCCACAATGAGGCCTGCGTCTCTGAGTCTTGCGTTATCTCTGCCTGACTCTTATCTTATCTCTACCCCTTATCACCCGCATACCCACGGGTTAAATGTTGATGAATCCGGCCTCTGGTAGGGAAGTGGGAGTGATTGTTAACAAAGTGCGGGCGGAATCGGACTCAAATTATGTTAAATGAGTGAAGGGAGATGGTCAAGGATCTGGTGAGGGAAATTCGAAACAAGAACTGGTACGGGATTACTAACTAGAAGTTTCGGGTGCAAGTGTTTGTAAGTTTCTATTGGGGAGGGGGGGGGGGGGGTGAGCGTACTAACCCATAGCTTTTCCCTTAATTCTAACTTTACGCCACACTTGACCGTCACCAACTCACTTGTCATGTTCACTTGTAATGCCATTGGCAAGCACTCCCTTAGCAAAAGCTAAGGACTTCCTTATTTCTCCAATCTACAAGCAGAGGCAGAGGCATTTTACTGCTTCCTTTTTCTTCCAAGCGCCTCCACCAAAAGAGCTTCTCCTCCATTTCATTTGGGGCTCCCTGTGGTGTAAAACTAGTCGAGGAGCTTAAACACTGACAAAATTTAGTTTCCATGGTTAACCACTGGTCACCGAGCGCACGTCCGCGCTTCAGCGCCGCGACGTCGCATGCGGCTAGCGCGCGACGTCGCGCTGGAGTTATGTCCTGGAGCCCAGACTGAACGCATGCCAGCCGATCAAGGTAACGACTGTACACGCCCTCTTTAAGTGGAACGTCTATTCAATGCGGGCTGATTAGATGGGGCGTCTCCTAATGCTGCCCGTCTTCGCGACATATACCAAAGAATCGGTAAATTAGAAAAAGAATCACAGATCTTCCTGGTCAGCAAAAATAAATTATCCTCATAGGAGAAGTTTGCGTCAGATCGGTGATCCTGATCCCTCCATCCAGAATTTCTCATCCAGGCCTACCGTGATCGGCCGAAATTTCAGAAGCGAACTTCATATTCTTGAAAAGCACCCGAAATTACTAAGCTAGGCGAAGGTTATCTCTGGAGACAGTGCAACAGTGATTTGTTTATTCGCTTTATTCATGTGAACGGCCACCTGGTTAAAGGATTGTTTTCAACCGATTTCCTTTCATTATCTTCTCGGGTGGATTAGTATGCTTTGTGCGCAACGACTAGTCTCATAGCTCTCTGATTATCTCAATTTTGCTTTGCTGTAACAATTCTAACTCTACTTGCAAATGATTTCCTTCACTTACAATCTAAGAGATGCTACTTATCTGTGTGCTGTTTGGGGTGTTTAGTTGCATGGCTAGGTTTCTCGCAGATATGCCCGACGAGTACGAGCGTTTGGCACAGCGACCGATTCCAGACATGTCATCAGCCGAACGCGATGCTGAGGATGGCGGAGCCGGCTCAGATCCGCATTCTCGACATTCGCACATATTCGGCTCAGAGTAAGTGTTATTTGGAATACTTTACTTTCTTTTCTCCATCTATCACATTTCGGTAGTTTCCACTTCAAGTTCCTTTTTGTCGGATGGAGGAAAATACCAAAAATTCCAACTTGAAAATGATTCGATTGCAGTTTGGAAGAAAGGTTAGAACCTTTTGATGTGATCAGCTTCATTGATAGCGCGGAGAGAAGTGGCTTTTTCTTTGAGAATTCTTTGGAGCGAGATGTTTTAGAAATGGCGTATCGATGCGGCTATGGAGCACCGATATTCTTGGGGATAGGGGCATTTCTCGGTGCAAACGTTCCCTCTGAGATGGACTATGTATTCTTCTTCTACATGCCCGATGTCGTGAAACCGCATTGGATTGCATTTTGGCGGTGTAGTTGACCCGATCCTCCTCGCATAAGAACGATGCCAACTAAACAGTCTCTGGAGGGCGGAGTCTGTCTAGTTCATTCGCACCTTCTGTTACTTTATAAAACCGCGATAAAAGAGAACAGTTACCACCAAGCCATCGACTAAGTTTCCCAAGTAAATGAGAATATTGTTCGAGGAGTTAAATTTACGCGTAGAGGTTCAGTTTAAAGTAGCTACATCACTGACGATTTGTTCTTCAGTAAAGTCACTACCTCAGTGTGATTGAAAACGCTGCGCCTTACTCCGGCCCCCTGTAGTGCCTTGTGCTACATGTTGGTCTAGCAATTTTGTTTCAGTTCCTCTCATAGTGTACCTTTTTAACCCATTCACGACCGCGCAGCAAATCGCGTGGGATCGCTGGGACCATGCGGGCGCTCGAGTATCGTGGAATCATTACTCCACGACATTCCTCCCTATCCCAGGGTTAGCCGCATATTAGAAAAGGCCTGGACAGATTCGAAAGCAGGACGTAGAAGATGTATTTGCTGCTATAAGAAAGTCTGTAAAGGAAAGGGTGCACGATCGCCACGAATCGTGCTAAGAAGGTGACCAAACGGTGTAGTAAGTGTTTGATATATTTTTATCTACATTGTTTTCAAAATTTTCACAAGCAATGTGACTAGTTATCTTATGAATGACCATTTTTGTAAGATGTGAGCAGCTGTTTGTGAATAATATCGATTGCTGGAGTAGTGTGTAGTGTTGATTATTTGTTTTTATTAATAGGATAAAGGGTAAAGGACGGCGTTACTCAATCCCTTTTGGGATGCGCCACGCATTCTACTTCTACGGGATGTCATGGAGGCGATATGAATGCGTATTTGGCCATACAATGACCTGCGGTGGCCAGCCGCTGAACAAGTCAGCGCTTTATCCTTCCCAGACAAGTCTGCTACCAATTCACCGACCACGGAGGGATGGAAGGCTTGGTTGGCTTGTTCAGGAAATCCGAACCAGAACCTGGTATCGGGTGCACGCAACAGTCGGCGCGTCATCCGACTGTGCTGCACGCGCCTTTTTATTAATACTTAGAAGTGAATGACTGCTGAGCCACAGTGCTGTAGCATTGCTAGGTTCCTCACATCTAATGATTACTCGTAAACTATAAAAAAGCGAGAAATGGGCCGCAGCGTACAGTTCTAAAACCGCGAGCCGAAGTCGGTCCGCGCGGTCCCACGCGACCGAAACACGGCGGGGCTAAAGTCGGCTCGCGCGGTAGTCAACGGGTTAAGCGAAAGTCTCCTGCGGAAGTTTTTTTTTTTTTTGAGGTTTGTTGTTTAATAGATCAAGTTAGTTTAGAGCCTGTGCGCAGTAGCAGTGGTCACTTCCTCACCTCACTAACGGACACTTGCCTCCTTTGACACACCAACGTTGCTCAGAAATGCGTACACTATATGGAGTCCGCAAGATAGAAGACTGTGCGTTTTGCGCCTAGATAGTAGCAGTAAATTATCAGTTGTGTCACAGAAAAGTCATAGGCTGCCTTTCTTTGAAATTCCTTGACATCTGAGTACAAAAGGTTATGACACCGTCAAAGTCCTGAAGGTTTTCCTTGAGAAAGAGATGCCAGCTTACGTACGTCACTGCCTTGGTTACCCGTTTATCTGAGACATTTGCTGGACAAGCAAGTCGAGTTACTGTTGGACCACATGGTTCACAAAGAAGTAAGTATAGGCAGAAACGTTGGGTAGCACGGAGGCATCTATTTTTTCTCAGTTGCGACGTTAGAACTTCATTGAAAGCGACGATGTAGTGGGATGGATGTATATTTTTACAGCTCTCCATTCCCCCAGGCTTTCGCTACTGCGTGGTGTTCTGCACAAACAATAAAAACTGGATAATCATGCGAGGCGGGTGGCCGGAATGGTCTAAGGCGATTATTCAAATTTGACCCTTTTTCGTTCGGTTGTGTGGTGTTTCTCGCTCCCGTTGCGCAATCACACCCATGCGTTCGACCGTCGCATTAGAGTGAGTGCGCTTCTGTACTGTAGAAGTAGCTACATGGTGAGAATTCTTTAGAGCGAGATGTTGTCTAATGATTGTCGTTGCAGCGCAAAGGGTACGCATCTATATCAAGTGCTAGGCGTCGACAAGAAGGCATCCCCAGAGGAAATCAAACGAGCATATCGGAAGCTGGCTTTGAAGTATCATCCGGATAAGAATCTGGACGGCGATCCCGAGAAAACGGAGATGGTTAGTTCTATTTTTGTGCTTGTTCTACAGTTAGTCAGGACGCTTCCTTTTGCAACAATGGCTTTTTTAAGGGGTGACAGAAAAATTGGGAACTATTTTTGAGCAAATTTCTACCATGTGGGGTGTAAAAACTGCGACACCTGCTCGTGCAGTGTTTTGTAGTTTCTTAAAGTGATAATGTGGCAGACATTTACAATCAGCTGGACTCACGATCCTTTCAGGTTTTCTGCACTTAGTTTTACTGGCCCATTTTCGAATAGCCTATTTGTATTCGCGTGGTTGTCTGTTCAAAAAACCGGTTCTGACCTCTCGCTAAAAACATAAAAGTGGGTAGCGTCGTTGGGATTATTCCAATCGGAGTGAGGCACCACTAGAAAACGAAATAAACAGCAATAAGTGGTGTTTCCCTTGTTAAGAAGCGATGCTGGAGAATAGCAAGTAACGATTTGCTAATGGCTAGTGCATTATGTCATATTTGTAGCAAGTGTGATGTCAAGGGGGTATCGCGTTCTTGCACGCAAAGGTCAGTGTGAGTCGTTTCTACGTCATGTCGACCACAACATATCAAAGATCTTCAATTACTCTCATTGAGTAGGTTCGAGCTTCAAGAGGCCTATATGCCCGTATAGATAACGTTGTCATGTGCTCGTTTCTACCAGATAGTTGAATTCCTGGATTCAGCAGTGGAACTCGAAGTCTCACCCCCCCCCCATGGCTAAGTCGTTTGAGTGATTGGATAGCGGTTTGGATAGATGCCCTGGTAAGAGGTGATATTTCCTCTGTTCGTCAGCGGAGAATGACCAAGCTGCACAGAAGTTGAGGCCCTTAAGAAATCTGATAGATTTGCAGTGGAAACAAGGCATCTTAAACTTCCTAATGGAGCTGTTTTGAGCATATTCGCTAAGCTCGATCTTCTTAAACACCGTGGTTCCAGATTCCACTATGGGGCACACGTGTTCCATATGCTCCTATGTAAAGCTTCCGATTGCATTTGATTTTAAGCCTGTGGAGCGAAATCAAATCTTCCGGATTGTTTCTAATCTACTTTTTGAAATTACGAATTACATACGTCATGACTGATGAATGCGTCCACACATGTTCCTTCAACTGTATTTTCTATTTCTGTATTGGAATTTATTTTCTGTATTGGAATTATTTCAAAATATTGACGACAGTAGAACTGTCGATGCTTTCGTAGAATAGGGACGGCATCAGTGTCTTTTTTGGAATCACCCTCAATTCCATCAACTTCCTTGCAGGAAAAGACGTTCAATTGAAGGTGCAGCCTAGTGAAGCCCCAAATTTCTATCCTTCACTTCAGCCCTAAATGTAAGTAGTGTTTAGATAACCTGTCGAATAAACATTACAATGTAATGGACGACTGAATGCACTAGATTGGAATTTTTTGTTAAAATATCCTCATGCACCTTTACAGGTGAACAAGTAGGAACTTCACAACAGTTTGAACAGTTTGAAGGGCATGTACATGTTTCGAAACACCTTGCTCTGAATGGAGTTAAGAAGTTATATAGAGTGTGAGGACACTTCTGCCTCTTTGGGATGTCGGATGTTCCAGTAGCAGGTGTTCTGTTCTTTCGCGACAATTCTTTTCTTCTCATTGGTATTAACATTTTTGATGAACCATGAAGATGATGTTATCGGAGTATTAAGCAAACGACATACAGATATTTATTCTCTATAACCTGTAGATAAATTTGTGTAGGATTGATTGGCAGTTTCGTCTTCATATGAGGGTCTCCAAATACGGGAAAGGTTCCATCTTCTCAAATCACTTTACTTCGAAAAATTAGAAACAGTTCGCAACACAGTTTATGCTGCATTGTTTGCAGTTCAAAGAGGTCAACTACGCGCACGCTGTTCTTTCGAATCCAAAGAAGCGACAGGTATACTCCACTGCATCTTTCTGATTGGTGGCTAGATTTGCAAACTCCCTCTGGACCTTTGTTTTCACAGGTGTACGATGAAATGGGAGATGCTGGTTTGAAGTTGCTGGAGCAATTCGGAGAGGATGAAACAGTGCTGCACTGGTTGTTGAAGCCCTGGTTCAAGGTGAGTGCCTTTAATTCTAATCTCGCAGCTTCGTGTGTTGGTTCTGAAGCAATCCACAGTATGGAAACGTATGTGCCACAAGTTCATCTATCAAAGTGCTGCTTTTGAAGCTGCCTTAAATGATAGACAAAGTAGATGTCTTCGCGTGCACTGGACTTCACATTTGCGCGAGCTCTGCTGGCGCAGAGGAAGGCATATCACTGTGCTGGAGAAGGAAGAGATTCCGGGCATGGGCTGGCTCCTGTTAAGGCTGCCCACATCCTGAGCTCTCTTGCCCAACATGGTGCCAAGTCGACTCAGAGGAAGTAGCGTCAGTAATCGTGTTAACGCCCAGACGATGTGACGTCGTGCTGCCGGCAGCCGTTTTCTACAGCGTTCCTAGGCGCACACCACGATGTCAGCACGTGCTGCTGTTTTTTTCTTCTTTTTAAGCACGATAACAGCACATTAGCAGCACAAACCATTTGTTTTGCTTGTGGCGTGATGCTGTTGCCTAGGAAATGCTGCTGGACCCACTTCCCGAGGTTGGTTTTATACTCGGCAGTAACTTTGAGGAAGCGGATATGTGATCACAACGACTAGGTGAAAGTACATTAACGTTTTCTCTATGCAGCTACGCGATCTATCCCAGTTAGGGGGGGGGGGGGGGCGTTCACTCTGCCTTTTTGAGAACAACAGCGTAATTGAAGCGAACTATTTAGCAGGGAC
>CANAIB010000196.1:0-16238 GCA_947359475.1 Heligmosomoides polygyrus bakeri
ATCACTGATTAATTGCATTATATACAGTAAGGTAGTCAACTCTGTAATAATGCGCTAAGTGCTGAGTCATACTATCGATCGCCGCAGAAATTAATCATAAAATAAGAGGGAAAATGGGGGAACATTAGGACACGAAAATAGCGACAAATACCCAGACGCCTTCTCCCCGCCTGGGGACTTCAGCCCTGAGGTAATCGCGGTCGCTGAACACGAATCTGAAGTTTGTTTTTAAAGTATCGATCGCCATCAATCGATATTGATTAGACTATCGATTTTTTGTGATGTCGTCCAGGCCGTTCGAAGCCTAAGCCCTGGGCAATCGAGGTCGCTGAACACGAATTTGAAGTGCGTCCTTAAAATAACTATCGCCGCCAATCGATATTGACCCAATTATCGATTTTTGTGAATGTCGTTCAAGCGGTCCGAAACGTTAGCCGTGGTGGTGATCGAGGTCGCTGAACACGAATTTGAAGTCCGCTTTTGAAGGCCGATGGCCATCAATCGATATTGATCAAATTATCATCACACTATATAACAACGCGCTAAGCGATGAGTCATACCATCGATCGGCGCCGCCGCAGAAATTAGCCATAAAATAGGGGAAAATCTGGGGGAGGGAATGGGGAGAATTACGACACGAAAATACCGAAAAATACCAGACGTCTTCTCCCTGCCTGGAAACTTCAGCCCTGGGGCAATCGAGGTCGCTGAACATAAATCTAAAGTTCGTTTTTGCAATATCGATCACTGTCAATCAATACCGATCAGATTACGTTGCGCAAAAATAGCGGAAAATATCCAGACGTCTTCTACGTGCGGAATACGTCGCATGACGTGGCTGGGACTCACAAGGAAAGGTTCCCAACTCATGGTGAGCTTTTGCGATGCTATTTTGGCAGGATGTAGGGCCCGTGAGTGGAGTCCAGAACCACAGCTAGATTTTGCTGAACGCTTCTCTAAAGATCTGAAAAGCAGGTCTGAAAGCGCACGCGCAACTATTATCAACCCCTACGACACCCATGTGCCTCGGTGGCGCAGCCGGTAACACTGCCGCCTCGTAGGAGCACACTGGCTGGCTTTTCAGTTCGAGTCCGAGTGCTGCACTTGTTTTTGCAAGTATTAGTTTGTTGTTATTACACTTTCTGACGATCCTAGGAGCCAATTTTAGATCGCCAATGCTTACAACAAACCAAAGCTCTCTACATCTTTGCGCCTTCATATGTGCTAGTTTTTCAACTATGCATATCCGTACCACCACCATATCATACCGTATCACCAACAATACTGTAATTGCAGACAAATACGCTCATCTTACTGCTGAGCATTATGAACCTGGGCCATATCGGTACGTAAGTGCACTAAAAATGTCGTTCTGACCTGAACGTTTTGTCGGCCGACTACATACTTTCCATCTTCACACCGGAGTTCACTTCTCCGACAAGAGAGAGACTGCGGCTGCGGATGCCATAAAAGGACTCATCCTAGATGCCATTTATGGAGATATATCGACTGTTAGGAAGAAGAGGCTGTACAGGTTAGAGGTAGCAGGTTAGAGACCATCCGGAATATGTTACATGCAGCCGAGATGGTTTATTGAAAGTAGGTAACTGGGATAAAATATTATATAAAAAGGGTACCACCCGTGACTTTTCTTTTGATTGCAGATTATAAGCCAGCCCACTGAAAGTTCTGCGCCATGGTGTTTCGGCTGGGTCTGTCATACGCGTGGGTGGCAGCTGGTTACGTTGATGTTCACCCGGGACTCTTCTGTACACCCACAGATTACGCGGTCAACGAAGAAGTGGTCATTCCTTTCCTGGGAAAAGATTATTCCTCACTGGTTTTTGTAAGATGCTGCTGGTGTGACAAGCGCTCGTGTCTTACTTGTTTCATAGTTTTGTATTCTAGCTGTGACTAAAAGGGAAATAATAAGTATAAGACTTTTAATTTAGTAATATAAAGGACTTTTCATTCTCAGAGAAATGATATGGTGCAGATATGAATAGTTGAACAGCTACCACATATGAAGGAGCGAATAGACAGCCTTGGTTTGTTGTAACCATTGATGGTCTAAAATTGCCTCCTGTGATCAAGAGAAAGTGTAGAAAATAACAAAAACTAATACGTAATATCGGCAGCACTCGGACTCGGACTGAAAAGTCCGACGGTGTGCCCCTACGAGGCGCCAATGCTACCGGCTGCGCCACCGAGGCACATCTCGTTGGGTGTCGGAGGGGTTGATAATAGTTGCGCGCCCGCTTTCAGACCTCCTTTTAAGGTCTTTAAAAAAGCGTTCAGCAAAAACTAACTGTGGTTCTGGACTCCACTCACTGGGTCCTACATCCTGAAAAAAAAAGCATCGCAAAAGCTCACCTTGAGTTGGGAACCTTTCCTTGTCAGAAGACGTACCAAAGACGTCGCTCAACGTGTTTGGGGATCAGGCAGAAAACGTCATCCAGTGTACCTGGGGATTCAGAAGGTGTGCCGAAGACGCTGTCCGCTAAGGGTGGGATCATTGAGAAGGACCAGTACCGGTAATAGGGGACCGTTTCACTAAGGGAGGACCAGTAGTGAGAAACCAATAGATCACCCTATTGTACTATATACTGTACGTACTGCACGCCCTTTGTACTCCTAGGTGGGGAAGAAAGCTGTACAAGTAGAGCAGCTAGCTTGATGTGATTGTCCTTAGCTTGGTGATACTGCAACATCGCGCTAGGCGCTCTAGTGCGAGGCACGTCGATAGGCGTGGCGGAGCGTTTGTATTATATATATATATATATATATATATATATATATATATATATATATATATATTCACGTTATGTATCATATATGAAAAATTACAAAAATGTTGTGATTTTAGGACGCCTGTAACGCAGTCCGGAGAGATATCGACTGTCGCGCGCACTGGATACCAGGTTCCTGGTTCGGATTTCCCGCCCAGGCCAACGAAGTCTTCCATACCTCTATTGTTGGAGAATTGGTTCCAGACTTGTCTGGGAAGGATAAAGCGCTGACTTGTTCATCGGCTGGCCACCGCAAGTCATTGTATGGCCAAATACGCATCAATATCGCCTCCACGACCTCATGTAAAAGTGGAATACGTGGCGCATCCAAAAGGAAATGAGTAACGCCGTCCTTTATCTTTTAACCTTTTATTGTAGAATTGCATTAATTGAAAATTATATCACGCTTGATGCCGAGTATGTGTGAGAAATGTCTCCAAATTCTTCTCCTTCACTCGGTGTTCATTGCCTTGCTGGGCCGCTGCTCTGCTAATGGAACGGAACGGTTGGATGGCAGGGACCAAATTCGCCGCAATTTGAGCCAATCTGTCGCCTTCTTCCTGGATCCCTCCAGCGTCAATCGACTGGAGACGTCTCAGGATGAGCAGCGCGAACCGTAAGACACTCGAGCCATTCAAGGAAGTTCTGAAGCGACAAAAACCCGAAGTAATCGGTGAGCCATACAACATGAAGGTGAGCCTGTTTTTTTTTCCAGAAAAATATTATTTCTTTTAAAAATGCACGAGGACCCGTTTAGCCTCGGTAGAAGTTCATTGTCTGTAAAGGTGTCTCGTATTCACCAAATGGGCTAGGGTTTAAGTGAAGAACTGTCAAGCCTTTCAGGTCTTCCAGAATTCTCTTCCGAAATCAGCCGGGGACCCGTGGCGCGGAGCGTATTCGAAGCATGGTTTCTGGTACAAGTTCCATGACGGAAAGAAAGAGGAATTCGATGAGGTGGCTCTGAATTCAAACGCCTTCGACTTTCTCACGCAATGAGACGTTTTCAGCTGGCTGTTCTGTCTATTGAGCAAGACAACTACATGCTTTGCTACGACTACTACTCTGCTTGGATAAACGTCTACGGTGAAGAGAATGTCAAAGTGCTCACCGCCAAGAACCTAAGTAAGCAGCTAGATTTCTTTGTAAATTAGCCCCTTTAAAGTTCTTTTTGTAGGTGTTCGTTACTTTACTATAGATAGGTTTATGATTGCTCTACAAACTAGCTAAATGGTAGAGGCTTTGAGGTAAAGGTCAGCGTTTCAATCCCATCGAGGGATGCGCCACATATTTCACTTTTAAAGGATTTGAAGGAGAGGATTTCTATATGGATTTTATCTTCTACACCGATTCGAGATAACGACGCTACAAAGAAGTCGGTGTTGTTCACTCACTGACCCCATACGGTTGGAGATTTCGATCGACTAGAGTGGGAACCGAACCGTGGATCGAAACAAGTGGAACAGGCGCGGCGCACCCTTCGACAGCTCTCTTCTTTTGTGAAAGCCTAAAATCGGTTTCATTTGTTGCACTTGAGGCTTTAAGTTTCCAAGAAATAGTTTTGTATTCCCCTTAGTCAACTGTTTTTAAGAAGACCACCGTAAAGTCATGCCTAAAAAGCTTAATGTGAAGCCCCTATCACCCGTTTGTCGTCCCGTTGATCATCGACTTGTTCGAGCAGGCGCCAGCAGCGTTTCCATTCGTCCCTGTCGCGTGCCAGAGTGCTCCAATGGATCCTCCCCGCTTGAGTGACACGAAGAGCGTCATTCATTCCTACTCCCCAATAAGAAGTACTTTAGTAAAAAGAAATCCAGTGCAGTCTTTCTTATGGTGAAAACAGGGTTCGTCAAAAGTTCTTGGACTCTTTTGTTTCAGGCTCATTATATGGGATGATGCGCTTCGCTCAACCAAACTTTTACGTGATATTGTTGCCCTACTCTTGCGCTCTCATATACCAATTTTTTCGCGCCTGAATGTTCTTTTGTTCAAGATGGCTGATGCAAATGGTTTGCGCACTGTAATAGAGAGACGAGAAATTCATTTAAAAATTCAAATTCAAGACGAGAAAAAACTTACTATAAAGCTACCTAGAGGGCATCCTGAAGAAAGACATTCTTCCTCGGGAATCTGTGCCTTAAAAAGTGACTGGACTTGCCATCAATATTCTGCGTCCGCTCATAAAGCTAAAGTGGTACAGAAGTTTTGCTCTGAACAACTTTCCGGATTTCATCTCTGCCCGCTCAGCCCCGACCTCAATCTGATGGACTACACAATCTGGTCCATATTGAAGAGCAAGACATATACAACCTCCCATACGAACATTGCTTCACCTCAAAGAGCCCTGAAGAAAGCCTGGAGAGAGGTTGATGGAGACCCCCCGCGTGCCGCCGGGGATGCGTTCCTCGAGCAACTGAAGGCGTGTATTCGTGCTAAAGGAGGCCGTTTCGAAATTTAACCGCTTCCTCATATGGGCTGTGCCTGGTCAATGGTAATGAATTTTATGAATATCATCTGATTTGCTTTAAAACAGCCGTTTGGGCGGTCAATAGCATGTGTACAATAACTTTTGACACATCCTGTAGAATCTATCAGTAATACTTTTTTCCCACAAAGCTATCAAGGGGTAAAAAACTGCGTCAATGCGGGGACAGAAAAAGAATGCGCTAAGTATTCTACATCTAGGAGATATCGAGTTTGCATTTGGTAGTCAGAGAATAAAAGCAGTAGTGTCCTCTTTTCCAGGCATTATAGTAACCCTGATCATACTGGGTAACCTTATTTTTCTTAATTTCTGACCTACTTTTTTTTAAATGGAAGGCCATTGAACAACTATCAGGTTGGCAACTAAATTTGTGGACTCCAATCATCTTCAACAAAAGCGTCTATTAACAAATAACTAATGACAGTCTTTAATCGAAGTAAGATTCGTTGAAACGCAGAAATGCTTTCCATTTATCAGGTAGCTGGTCTAACCCACGGCTGTAGAATTCTTGTTGTTTTGAGGCCAAAAATCCTTGAAGGCGCATTTGGACCTGCTCCAAATTGGTGAATGGTCTTCCAACCAAGGGGTACTGCAGCGAGCGAAAAAGGTGGTAGTCACTCGGCGCACAGTCTGGGCTGTAAGGTGAATGAGTAGGACGCTCCCAGCCAAGGTCTACGATTTGTTGATGAGTCCGGTTCGGCACTTGAGGTCTGGAGCTATCCTGCTGACGGATAATGCCACTCCTGAAGAGCTGTAGGAACCGATTCTGTGAAGTTCAGAACACGCGGTCAAGTTGAGAAGAGTAGACTTCGGCATCAATGGTGGAACAGCTCTCGCTGAGTTCCTAAAAGATAACACCCTCAGGACACCAGCAAGCAGATCGCATCACCTTCTTCTGGTGAGGGTCAGGCTTAGGCGTTGGCAGCGGCTTCTGTTCTCGTCTAAGCCACTGGTTAGAATGCTGACGATCATCCAGTGGAGTCCACTTTTCATCACATGTTACCAGTCGGTGGAGAAATGGTTCCTGCTTGTGACGATCCAACATTTCACGCTGCTTCCTCTGCGATAGGGTCAAGTGGTGAGACACCCATTTACCGAGCTTTACAGAAAAGCCTACGCTGTGCAGAATCCTCTCAATAAAAGAATGTGAGCGCCTAAAGTCGTCTGCCAACATAAGCGTTGTCAAGCTCGGATTTCCTTTGATGATGCTACAGCTCGACGATCAAGGGCAATCGGTCCTCCGGTGCGTCGTTTGTCTTCAGTTTCAACGTTGCCCTTACGTAACCTCTTGAAACATTTGAACACTGTCGATCATTGTAGAACTTCATCTCCTACAGCTGCAAATGTGTTCTGTCGAGGTTCAGTTGCAGATGGGCCGAGTTGGACTCACTTTACTCATGAAGAAGGCGTTCGCGAATAGTGACTCTGCGTCCTTTCATTTCAGACCGAAAAAACTTCCCACTAAACCGGAATGGCAGGGCAACAAATGTAGTTTTTCGAAAAGTGCATACTAATTTGTTTCAAACTTAGATACGAACAAGAGAAATAGTGCACAAATAACCTGATAATCTCTGCTAGAAGAAGTGGCTATAAAACGAGTCCACGAATCTAGTTGCAAACCTAATAAATAACCTACCTCATTAAACGATTCAACTGAACCGATATCATCCTATTAGGAATTTCAAAAATTAGGCGATTGTCGATATGATGATTTTTAAATCAAATGCTGTAAAAATACCGTACCATATTTACCCTTTCAAAAATTTATATAATATCACCGTTGTAAGCGTTGTGAAATCTGAAGTCGGTTCACTTTTTCAGAAAACGAAGTCATGGGAGGGGTTGTGGCTAATCGAAAGAAGAACTACACGCAGATTGGGGTATACTTTGTAAAAGAGGAATTTCGGCACTCCGGAATAGGCTCGAAACTCTTCAAGGAAGCATCGAAAAGCAGTGTGGATATCGTCTTCAATGCAAGTAAGCCTATGCATCTGAGTGTTGTTTTTATTTATTGTTCTCAGTTTAATTGGCGGTGTAGCCAAGACAAAGAAGTGGTGAAACTCTTAGATTTGATGCATTTAGTATTTATATTTCTAGTATTCGTGAATGTCAGCTGTTTGACGTCAACATACAATTTAGTGCACCATCTGCTGCCTACAGTTGCGGCGTTCGGTCTCTCTGAATGTGATGGTCGCCGATTTCTCCATGTGAAGATTGACTGTCCCGACGGCTTTGCGCGGCTATTGGTAACTATTTTTGCGCTTGTTTTTATTATTTTTATTTAATACATGGTCGAACCATGTGGATGCAAAGCAAGAAGTAATCTGAGACTAAAATTACATGCGCACATGTAAATGTTCAACACTAGATGAATAAATGGTAAAAATTCAACAGTGGAAAAAATTGGAGAAGACCCAGATGAACTAGAGAATTGTCCGCTAAATTTTTGAAGGCGTTGAATTCCATAAGAATAGGTGAGTGTGAGTTCGTCAAACCGAGGACCTTCCCGATCAACGAAGAGTGATTTTAAACTTATGTTTATTTGCATTTTTATTTATGGAGATGCAAGCCGTGTCTTGCACAAAGAAACAACAACATAAGGCAAAACTGCAAAGTAAAACCAAAAAATTGGTTTAATTACCCAAGTTTGAGGCTGATAATGTACTGCCAGCGCCTCGCCGTCCCTCTTACTCGCTCTATTGCCGCCAGCCGATTACCTCTTGCTCTTCGTGCGGAGAGTGCGCTAGCCACTCGATGTCTCCACACTAGCGTTGCACGCAAGGATATTGACAGTGCCGCTAAGTACATCGGTGCTGGAGCTGCAACCGTTGGTGTGGCTGGATCCGGAGCCGGTATCGTAAGCGTGTTCGGAGCCCTCGTCATCGGATATGCCCGAAACCCGTCTTTGAAACAGCAGCTGTTCTCATACGCTATTCTAGGGTTTGCCCTTTCCGAGGCTATGGGACTTTTCTGCCTCACCATGTGTTTCATGATCTTGTTCGCTCTGTGAACTTGTTCTTTGTGGAACTTGTTGAAAATCCTTATGTTTTTGTCATAGCGGAGTTCGGACGAGGCTTAGTTTGCAGGCTTTTAAGTTGAAATGAAGTCGATTAATATAGCATGTGTACATACAGTCGTATCTTAACAGCTGGAACCTTTACAATAAGCGGTCATACAAATTACAGACAAAAATGTTGTTGAATATGTTGTTCTTTGTTTAAATGTTTGCCCACCTCCAGCATATTTGCCAGATTTTCACCCTATGCGCCCGACTCTGGATAACAATCGATAAAATCGATCAATAGTAGTTAGACTGGGACGCGTGGTAGCGCAATCGGGGAGCTGCCGGTTGACGTGTGCACTGTGATTCAAGATTTTTAGTTGGGGTATCGTCCAAGCCAACAAAGACTTCCACCCGTCCGGGGTCGGTGAATTGGTACCAGACCTGTATGGAAACGGTAAACCTAGAGTCGTCCATCGGTTGGTCACCAAAAGTCAGTGTTTTGGCCAGAAACGCATTCAAATTACTTGAAGTATAATCACTCCAAGTCGAACGCATGGCGCATCCCAAGCTAAGATTGGTTAACACCGCTCGTTGTCTTTTTAATGGTTGGTCGATCGATATTTTTTACCCGTTGTAAGTCTTATCCACTGCCTAACATACTCACGTGGTTCCCACCTCTAGCAATCAACCTGCAGCAAAAATCGATGAAACCGACCGATAAGTCAATCAATACTATCTCCGTGATATGAGCAGTATTGAAGAGTATTTACATGATGCCATCTTACTCAAGCTGCTTGTACAGAAATCGATAAGATCAATCGATAACAGTTGGCCAGTCGATACGGTCCACTTTTTGTAAGCCTGGTGCAGCGATGAACACATATGAGCCAATAATATAGGTAATATCGATCAAGATTGGAAACTCGCTTAGATGCCGTTAGATCTGGTGGTGCAGACACTGACAAATTTTGATATGCGAGGAAATGTGTCCACTAGCTGTACGCTGGAGTGCGCCGTGCACTTGACCTCCGCGAAGTATTGTGGAACAACGTGAATGGGTGTTAAACTTTTACGGGAACTTGAGGCATGGCGAAGACATGGAAGTGTGCTATCTATCGCGAACACGTCCAATACGAGTTTTTCAACCACAGAAAAGAGGCTTTATCTCCTTGGACAGGTCAGGAAAATTGAATGGCAATCGACACGGGTTCACACGAGGTGCGATCTCTCCAACTGCGATATACGCACGTTGTTATTTCCAGAGGTGCACACTCAATTTACTGTACAGCATCACGTGTACAGAAGCAGAATGTAGGCACATCCCAAAAGACCAGCCTCTCCCTATTTTACTCCTTTCTTGCCCTTATTCCTGTGCCCTGGCGCAGCCGGAGGAGGCGCTGGCTATCACGTGCACCCGATACCAGGTTCCTGGTTCGCATTTCCCGCCCAGGCCAACCAAGCCTTCCATCCCTCCGGAGTCGGTGAATTGGTACGAGACTTGTCTGGAAAGGACAAAGCGCTGAGTTGTTCACCGGCTGGCCACCGCAAGTCGTTGCACGGCCAAATGCGCATTCAAATTGCCTCTACGAATACATTAGAAGTAGAATGCGTGGGGCATCCTGGAGGAAGGCCCATAAAGAGTGATGATCTGAGAGACTTTGGCAACTTTTTCAGAAAACCATGGACAATCATCGAATTCTAGCAACTGACAAGGCGAACGCACAAGAATGGGATTCCATTTGCGATTTTGACCAGAAGATTTGCGGTGAGGAGCGGCAACTTTCAAAGTTGCTGCAGTTGGAGGGTTCGAAGACTGTAGCAGTGTTTGATAGTAAGGTGTGTTTGCATTCTTACAAGTCATCGTGTTTTAAGGTTTTTAACAAAAAATAAAGGCCGATTTCAGAGCGCTGTCAAATTTCTTTAATTCCAAAAACTTTGGCTCACCTTCGCCTCTAATGACATCATTTTCACGTCGACTTGGACACTTTTCAAATCATACTGTACGCCTCTGAACTCAAGATTTCGGAAATCACAGCAAGCTCTTTCAAATTGAAATGGGCTTTTCTAGATTAAATTAGAGACTCTCTAAAACGCTAGAATAATTTTTTGCTCGAGGAAAATTTTAGTACAACTTTCTTTGAAGTTCTAATTCATCAACTCAACAAGTGAACACGTCGTTTGAAGTATTATCGAAAATTTTATTTTGTTAAAAAATGTCTTAAAGTTTGTTTTAAAAAGGAAGGCGAACATTTTTAGTGCCGAACAAGAGACTGCGCCATGACCTCTTCCAAGACGTCGCAATTTTTACTCGGTTGATAGCAGAATTTTTGTTTGCATGGGGTTAAATTAAACACCCAATAACGATACAATACAACAAGAGAAACTGTAAGGAACGCGCATGTTCTCACTTTGTGGTTCATTCAAGGGCATTTACACTATCAATCAAATAAAAGTTGTGGCAAATTTTTTGAGTGCATGGCGCGATCTAGTTATACGCTTGTTTTCTTACTTTGCCTTGAAACAATTTTTTCTTAAAAAATAAATTTTGAAACCATTACATCCAAAAAAATTGGAAGAATGTAACTCCAAATTTTTCTTGAACAAAAATGTTTTCTAACCATCTTATTGATTCGGTGGTCCAACCTTTCTGAAGGTCACTTCAATTTGGAAGAGTTCGCTTTTATTTCAATTGTATTAGGCTAGCTTAAAATATGCAATGTCCCATTTGATTCGAAAACTGTCCAATTCGATGTGAAAATGGTATAAATTTTCAGTATTTTTAAAAATTGGTTATACTTTGGTGCGTGGGCACGTGGAGCGCAGTCGAAGGAGGCGCCGGCTGCCGCCTGCACCCGATACCAGGTTCCTGGTTCGGATTTCCCACCCAGGCCAACCAAGCCTTCCATACCTCTTGGATCGGTAAATTGGTACCAGACTTGTCTGGGAAGGATAAAGCACAGACTTGTACATCGGCTGGCCACCGCAAGTCATTGCATGGCCAAATACGTAGTCAAATCGCCTCCACGACATCCCGTAGAAGTAGAATGCGTGGCGCATCCCAAAGGGAATTGAATAACGCCGTCCTTTATCCTTTATCCTTTACTTATACTTTGGTGACGGTAGCGCAGTCGGAGGTGGCGCCGACTGCCGTACCTTCGCATGTCATACCTCCGGGACTTATCTGCAACCGCATGTCTTTCTGTAGTTAAATACGCATACAATTTACCTCCACCAAGTTGGGTGCATGGCTCATCCCGAGAGGTATCGTCTTTCATCCATGTTTATGCTTCCACAAAATTTTGTATTCAGGACCACTGCGTCGGATATGGCACGTCAAGAGAACTGGCTGGCAAACCTGTCAAGAGAATACTAGTCGGTCCACTATGCAGTACTAATAGCACTGTAGCCGAAACAATCGTCCGAGCTTTGCTGCAGCAGTACTACGTGAGTAATATATTTTATAGGAATAGGCCGTCTTTTTTTAAAGTAAAGTTTTTTTTTCAAGTTCCTCACCCCTTAAACCCTTTTTTGAGTTTTTTAAAGTGAAGCAAAGTAGAGCAATGATTGGCTACGGTGAAGGTAATCCTGACCTGGCAGAGCCTACCTTCCTCTTACGTTCTTCTTGGGTCCATGTACTAAAACTGGCAGCATTGGCAGGTCCCAGCTAAACAGGAATCGTCCAATAGGAGTGTCATTCAAAAGCGACGTGTACTGTCGATATCCTGATTGGCTGGCGTGCGCTCGGATGTTCTGTTCGCTTATGATTGGCTGGTGCTCACAAACTTCGCAATGCTTCCCATCTTCGTCTCGTGGGTCTATACCTCTTCCTTGACCTCTGTGTTGAAAGTTGTAAGTGTAAGTTTAGATGAAGGCCACAGTGTCCGATGATCCATGTTCCAGGCGGTATTGATTGATATTGATCAGTTCTTTCACATCTTGTGAAGCATGATCAGCTGCTACTACGTCTCTACTACTTACTTTAAGAGTAGTCATGGGCTGGGGTTCAGGTTGATTGCGAGCTGCGTCTCGCCTCCAAACCTAGCGATAACCGGCGATTATCGATCGGTTAATTGATTCTTATCTGATGCATTGAAGCCTATCCTCCAGCATAATAGTGACGACGTCAGGACACTCATCAACCAACATTCGGAGCATGAAATTTTCGCTTGTTGGATATTGATCGGCTGTTTGAAACTGTGGCACAACCAGTTGTCAATATTTTTTTTTGACGATCGATCGATTTTTCAGTACTTTGAGAGGCGTCACATTTGTATCTCTTTCCTCCATCCATCAGCTGAAAATAAAACCGATTTTTTATCCAATTAGCAGCAGCCCGGCGGCATTTTCTCGACTGATATTATTTACTAATAATGAAACCCGTCAAATGCCCTTAACTTTCTCTTGACTCCCTTCATAACGGCAAACTCCATGATTCAAATAATCGATGATATCGATCAATAACGGCTATTCGATCGATACTGCTTCCTTTTTCTAGAGCCCATCGGACATTGATTGCAAGTGATTTCCACCTCAAGCAGTCAACTCTGGCCAAAAATCGATGAAATTGACAAATAATGGTCATCTGATCAATAATGCTTCTGACTATGAAGTTTGTCCAACGGCCAATATATTCGCGTTATCCTCATGTTGAAAGCTATCCCTGAGGAGAAATCAATAATCGGTCGAGATGTGGTGTACATTCCCTGGTCATTGTATATTGCCATGGACAGACGAATTGACAGAAAGACGGACATATGAATCGATTACCTCTTTTGGATATATCGATCGGTTCACTCACATCCACTGCTTATTATGTTGGTGTACTTGCTGATCTCAAAAGCTCATCTGTAGTTAAAAATCGATCAGATTGATCGGTGCTCTTCGCCCGTGTACGATTTTTTAGCGCGGAGGCACGCACGGAGAAACGGACTATTGATTCTACTCTCTGGGCGTAGTAGGCCACAAAGCGATTTCAGGACGTCGAGTTAAAAGAATGAGTATGAAAAATAGGACACGTCAAGAAAGTTTTTTTTTCGAGAAATAGCATATTTTCTTCGCGAACTAGGATCATACAACTTACTTCCATGTTCAGAATCCAGACGAAGACTTCGACTTTGATCCGGATTGCTATGCGATTTATCGCAGAAGCGTAGAATTCGTTCTGCCTACACATGAAAGATTGATGTTCATCATCAGAAAACTGAATGGAGATGGAGGAAAACTGACGAAGGAGCGCATGTGGTACAAGGTGAGGACAAAGGTTTCGCGTACATAAAGAGTCTGAAAGATGTGGAAAAGCTGGACATAAGAATATGTTCAACAAATAGCACCATTTTTAACTTTAAAGTTCTTTTTTAAGGGATGAAGTAGCAGAACAATGTGTTTTAATGTACCATTTTTGCGTCAAATTGGGCGGCTTTCAAACCTATGTAATTGCATACTCGGTATATGTCGCGTAGGTGAGCAGCATTGGTAGGTGTGAACGCCTGAACCAATCAGGCCGCATTGCATGGGCATGCCATACAGAGAGAGAGCACGTGCAGTTGGTATACTGATGGGCTGGCATGTGTTCGGTCTGTGCTCTGTTTAGTTATCATTGGCTGGCGCGCTCCCACCTACCAATGCTGCTCACCTATGCGACATGAACCTAAAAAACTCTCCATGACGGTTGGAATAATTTTTTGTTCTATTAAAAATTGGATTTTTGCATCTCTTTGAGTTTTTTCAAATACCCCTGTCCCATAAGTCAAAACGCTGTTTAAAATTTTCAGCTGTAGAAAAGGAGGCGCATAAGAATATGTTCAACAAACCTCGACAGGTAAAAACAAACAAGTCGTATAAAAGCTGTTTGAAATTTTATAACATTTTTTTTTTATTTTTATGGAAAAGTAATGCACTAAATTATGTAAAGCGTGAAGGCAGCAATCATTTTTTTGTTTTAAAAGAAGAGATCGTGCCATGCAAACGACGAGATGGGAACGATCTTAATTCGATGGATAGCAAAAATTCTGCTTGCGTGAGTGCGTTGCACACCTATCAGCGGAAGAAAGATCTGTTGTAAAAAAAACATGAATACTTTTACTTTGCTGTTTTGAACAAACAGCATTGACATTTTCAATCGAATTACAGCGAATTATGAGAGTAGGTGGTGCGATTTTTTGACACGAAAAATAATGAAATATACATAAAAATTTGCGCCAAATTACAAAAAAATTTTCGTCTTTTTGTGCTCTAGAAAATTCTATCAACCACAATTTTCCTTGTATTAAAAAAATCTTATAGAATTTTAGGCAGTTTGTTTACATATAGAGGCAGCAGTATTGGATCATTTCAAAAAGCGTCGTTCTAAATTTTCCCTGGACAAAAAAGGTTCCAGCGTCTTGTGGAAGAAGGTCGCTGTCGCGGCAAACACCAGCTGCCGCTAATTTTTCATGAGTCTCACCCGCGAGATCTCAGACGAGCAAAAAATAGTGCATTCACAGTTCACTTACAGTGTCTTCCTCGTCGAAAACAGAAAGTGCATGGCTTATCCTATGTAGAAGGACCGCCCTCGCGGTTTCAGTCTTGTTGAGTTTCTCCGCTCTGGTAGCCCTCTTTTAGTTGTACAATCACGAATAAACGGATTATTAAGTAATTTTGTGTCAGAGGCAACGGAAGCTCACACAGTCGCTTTGATTTGAAAGATGACAATTTGGCTTTAAAAACCAATCTTGCCTAGAATAGGATCCAATTAGATTTGAAAATGTTCAGTTAGATATGAAAATTGACCAATTTGGTCTAAAGGTGTCTAATTTGACGTCAAAATGGTCAATAGAAACCTTGGGTTAGACTTTGTGGACATCACCTGAGCTTTGGCCTTGATTGCTCGTTGGATCGTCTATTCTGTGGCTTTCCACCATTTTAAGGTTCCGTGTCTATATTTAGAAGTGATTTATGTGAAAACTTTGTCGATTATCTTTTAAAGAAATTCCTTTTAAAATTCTGCTGAATGAGCGTTTCCCGGACTCAAGCCGAAGAGTGCCTCTGCACGGAATTCGGAGTTTTCGTATGTCGCGAAATTTGAGTAAAACTCCTGAAGCCAGACCCTTTTAAGTGCATCTCGGTCATTTCCTAGTATCACCTGTATCACCTGTTGTCCCGTTGATCTTCGACTTGCTCGAGCGGGCGCCAGTAGCGTCTCCACTCGTTCCTGTCTCGTGCCAGACTGCTCCAATGGATCTTCCTCGCTCGAGGGACACGATGAGCGTCATAGCGGTCGTTCAGGGCTTTCACGAATAAGTCCGACCAACGCGTTGATGGGCGTTCTGGTGTTCTCTTGACATCCCGCGGAATCCAGTCGGTGATGGCTCTCGTTCAGCGGGTGTCTGCAAATCGCATTACGTGGCCGGCCCACCTAATTTTCGACGACTCGGCCCATGCGACAGCGTCCTGATTTTCGAACGTCGGGGAAGCTCGGAACTCCGGAGGCCTTCTCTCACTTGCGTGAGTCGTCTCACTCCGAGCAACGTCCTCTCGATTCCACTCTGCGCGACGCGGATCGCGTGTTCATCCTGCTTTCGTATATCCCAGGTCTCTGAGGTATGTTAGGGCAGGAAGAACAGTGGAGTCGAATAGGTGGGCACGGAGTCGGACGTTCTTCGTCTTCTTCGCGACTTCCTCGACGCTCTTGAAAGCTCTCCAAGCCGCTCGGTTCCTCCTGTTCAGCTCCGGCACTAGGTCGTTGGTCATGTTGACTTCGCGACCCAGATACACGTAGCTGGAGCATTCGGAGATGTTCGTTCCGTTGAGCGAGAATGGGGCATCAGAAACTTGTCCGTTCCTCATGAACATCGTCTTCAGCATTTTATAGTATACGCCTAAAAATATGCTCTTCCTGTCTAACTGTACCAGCATGGCTCTCGCATGATTGGAAAAGTCATACAAACCGACTCTGACAAGGATGAATGCGTCAAAACAACCGGTCCAG
>CANAIB010000197.1:0-16226 GCA_947359475.1 Heligmosomoides polygyrus bakeri
AGAACCAGCACATTCCTCGCGATGCAATCCCAATAGGAGGGTGGGGTCCGCCTTATACACGTTTGAATAGTTGAAATGGAAGCGCATGCAACATACTGTTATAACGTAAGGCAGCCACTAAAGTCTCAAGGACCCCTTATTGGGATTTCACCCCTCCTAGCTAATGCGTCGAATCTCTCTTCACTTGTGGTGGCCACAATCAGAAGAAAACTAGGCGCAAATAGGGTCGGGAGGGGGGGGGGGGGTGTACGCCCCTACTCAGTGGGTTGTACGCTTGGTAAGAAGGCACGTGTATGTCCAGTTACATCATAAATGGCGTACCTCAGTTCACTGTAGGGACACAACAACCTACTGCTGCAAAAAATTCCTGTATCAAAGAACAAATAGGGCTGTACTACATGGTGCCCCCCCCCCCACCCCCGCCCCGACCATATTTGCGCCGAAAACCATGGGGATCCACTTAGAACCGAAATAAGATGTGTGGAGAACATAATAACCGTCTCCAACCATATGACCTGTGCATATTCGTCGGTATTGTGCCGTGAGCACTTTGTGCTTAAGATGCTACGTTGCCCTCCCATCTGCCTTACAAATGCTTTAAAGAGTACAAAACTTTGTTTCCTATATAGCGTATCGCCCTATGCGGAACATTGGGTTGTACGAGCTTGAAATTTTTATGCAGCACTACAAGACACAGAAACTTCGGCTAAAGAGGCCATGGTATTCGAGATAAGTTCGATTAGCCCTAACATATATCAGCACCACTGCGCGAATACTTCAAAATATCGTGACAGAAGTGTACTCGAAGCCCCGATAACACCCGCTCCAAACTGTGCGATTACGTCACGAGTTTGAAGCACCGGCCGCGCCCCAATCGACGCCGCGTTAGGGCCTCTCCATAGATCGCGACAAGAGCGACAAAAGCGACAAGAGCGACAGGAGCGACAAGGGCGACTGGGGCGACGGACATAGTGTGGTGTACGTAAATAATTGCGTACTCCACACTCCGTCCGCGACGAATGTAGTGTGAAATGCGTAATTATTTACGTACACCATACTACATCCGTCGCCCCAGTCGCACTTGTCGCGAAGTATGAACAGGCCCATATGATGTCAAAGTCGGGAGTCGGGTTTTTATAACTGTGGTGAACCGAGCAGAGCTATGTCTGATGTAAATAGTATTATGGAGACACTTGTCGATACATCTACAACCGAAAAAAAAAACCGTCCGAGTTGTCCGGGGTGGAACGCCCACAGCCACGCGATTCAAAACATGGTTTTTATTAACCATGGAACACCCTTACTACAGGCTTTATACTTTGGAGCCAGGGGATGAAGGACATTAACGACGCTACGACGCTCTATGGGATTTTTCTGCCCATTAGAAACCCCCCCCCCCCCCCGACCCTATTGCGCCGGAGAAGCATGCAAGCAAATATAGGTGCAGTGACTGATTAGCAGAGGGATAGGGAAAATCGGTCCCATAACGTTTTCCCTGAATTCACTCCGAAACTACGGTGAATACGGTTTTTTTCGGTTGTAAGTTTATCAAACACTTATGGAGACTGAGCCTAACCCACTAGACCCCCAGTCACACTGGACCAAACAGATACATGGCGAACCCCATAGACGGTTCGAATACCACCGAATCCTACATTCCGCGCTCTCCCTGTTATTCTGTTAAAATAGAATAACAACAGAAAAACATGAAGCCCGATGCAACAGTATTTTCCCTACATATACAAAAAGGAGGCAAATAAACTTAAAAAATATCGTAAAAACAAGGGCACAATCCATAGAACCAATGAATAAATTCGTAACATAAAATGACAGCATATTGAGCAAATATGCACAGAGTACTCACCTACAAACGCATCTGGCGGATATAACAGCAGTAGAACGATGACCGCAAAAACAATAGTATGCAGAACTACGGCACTATTTGGTAGAACATAAGCGGCTGAAAAGATACACATAGGGCAATCCTTCAACTACTGAGGTGAAATAAAAAAAAACACTGGAAATGAGCTTACTCTGCAAAGTGTTCCACTCATCCTCTGTTAAAGTGCGGCATTTCGCATGGCTAACGAGTAAAACTGTGACAAACAGTATTAGGTACGCATTAAACAACCTACTCATGCGTATAACACCGCAGTACACGAAGACGTCTTGACAAAATTCATAGAAGTTTGCGACACTACCGAAGATGAGGTTTCCGCACGGGACGTGCGCGCATTAGAATCATTTAATTTTCCTATGAGCAACAGTAGAAAAGTGACGAAATTGCTAATTAAGTTAGCTGTAGACGCAGAATCCCAATCAAAATCAATCTCTAGTTACCGTCTGTTTACTAAACGCTCACTATAATAATAAGTTGAATTCTGCAGCAGTCTCTGCGCCCTCTCGTCTCTCTTCGCTCAAGCTCCGCCTCTATCCTATATAAACAGCCTGTGCGCGAGCCACACTGAATTATGAAGTACTCACGGTTCCGACCGCGTGCGTGATATGACCGGACGAAGAAGAAGAGAGGGGGAGGTGCTGCTTGTTTGCGGCAGAAGAGAGGCGCAGCGACAATCCTGTGGGTCCGGTGATGTGTGTCCGACGTGTGAAGAAGGGCGTGTCGAAGCCTTAGGAATCGCGGATATCATCATTGCCCTCAAACATTGTCAGTGTGCAGAGCTGCCAAGTCCTTTGGCGTCCAGTATACTTGTGTTCTTCCAATTTTTTTCGAATAAACGAATGATCGAATATATTCGGTTTTATGAAAGACTGAGTAATCGAGTATAATGAATATATTCGAATTTTGTGGGCCTCATCGAATACTCGAATAATGAGTATAGTCGAGTTTTGCACCTTGTCGTATAGTCGAATGATGAATATATTCGGATTTTGTGCCTCGTCGAACATTCGAATAATGAATATATTCGAATTGTGGGTCTCGTCGAATACTCGAATAATGAATATTCGAATATTCGTTCGAAATAATAGGATTCGGTCCAAAGTATAATATGTACAAATAAATGTCTTCATACCAGGGCGGAGAACCACTGAGTACATGGTGACCGGGGATGGGCGGAATTTCTGTTTTCTGATTTTCTGGCCATTTTGGGCATTTTTTTTTGGGAAAATGGCCAAAAATTGGTCAGAAAACAGAAAATAGCCGCGTATAAGCCGTGCACAAAGGGCCTGCCGCGTCATAGCAATCCACTAACAGGAGTTCATAGAATATTATAAAATCATGAGTTTCACTAGAAAACAATGTCAATAGAGTATTCAGGATTACAAGAAGGTAGCATATTAGGTGTGTACCACTAGAGATTGCGCCATGAATTCATCGACTGTACTGCTTGGTTTGTTTGGTAGATGGTGTAAGTGCTATTGGCAAGGAGTTCCTTAATAGCATATTTCACGCCCCTTATAATTTTGCTTTGCCGCCTTTCCAATTTCAACAAATGTGTAGGCTGTATGAAACTTCGTACAAAACATTGCGACCGACGAAGACTACAAAGCTAGTGCTTAAGTTACATATAATTAGTGAGCAATCATAAAAATTCTTCACAGGGAACGGAGTTAACGAACTGAAACTGCTTCGAAAATTCTGCGACTATGCAGGCGTATGGGCGCGTGTAGCGCAGTCGGAAGAGGCGCCGACTGTCGCGTGCACCCAATACCAGGTTCCTGGTTCGGATTTCCCGCCCAGGCCAACCAAGCCTTCCATCCCTACTGGGTCGGTGAATTGGTACCAGAGATGTCTGGGAAGGACAAAGTCATCGGCTGGCCACCGCAAGTCATTGTAAGGCTAAACACGCATTCATATCGCCTCCACGACATCCCGTAGAGGTAGAATGCGCTAGCGCATCCCAAAAGGGATTGAATAACGCCGTCCTTTATTTTTTATCCTTCATCCTTATGCAGGCGTATTATGCATCAACACAAACCCCATACTCAAACTACATTGATATCATTCTCGTTTATATGGAGGGAATCGTAAATTACAATATACAAGATTCGAGCGGTCCACGAGCGACCATATCTGCATAGGTGGTCAGAAGAAAACAAAAAGAGAAATTGGAAGGTTTCCATGTGACTATTAAGCGCAGCGGTAGCAAACGATCCTCACGCAGCTATCATTGAACCTATGTAGCTGTACACAGATTTCAGTTTTCAAACCTGGAGGTGGTTGCATTGTCCTGACCACAGCTGCTCTTCTTCGTCAGTACAATATGAGGCGACCACACATGAATGCCAATTAAAATTAGGTTGCCCCGTGAAAAAGGCTTGTTCTGCTTGTTTCAAACTGCCAGTTTCACCAGCCATCCCAGCGATTGCTGAATGAGTTTTGAGCGGCCGCCAAAACTTCTATATTCCTCCCTGTCCGTGACGGAATAGCTCATTTGGTCGTTCGAAGGACGTGAAAAGCGTCATATATCTCGTTCAACTTAGCATGGGTGGGGCAGTCGTTAAAGGATCGCTTTTTGTATACTGTCCCATCATATTTGACACTAATTCTTGCCCATATCGAACAGAACTATTTATTGCTGCGGACATTGTTGCTAAGCTATTTGGGGAAAACTTTAATCGGTTCATCAAGATGTGGAACTAAGCTGGTAAGTTGGAGATTGTTAAGCAGACCTCTCTCTCCTGCCGCAAGCGTCCTCTTGAGCGCCTGGATAAGGCCAGAAAGGTCAGAGGAATTGCTAATCCAATGATCATTTGATGTAAATAGTTTCACATTGATGGAAAAATAGGATGAAAGATGCGTTGGACAACGAAACTGAAGTACGAAGTCAGGAGAAAAGCTCGAAGTACGAATTCAGGGGAAAACTTGGTAAACACCTTCGCATAGAAATAGATGCCACTCATACGCCTCATTCACTGACATCCGTACTCATCAAAAGGTGGCTTATCGGCCTTTCCGATGTTTCCATAGGCATTGTCACTTGTTTTCCTGTTAATACTGTGCCAACACGAGATTTTTAAGGCGGATCATTATTCGGCCTGATCCACCTTAAAAACCTCGCGTTGGCACAGTATTAACGAGAAAACAGTAATGCGAGCTTTCAAGAAAAGAGAATTGGAGATTGTCAGTTGTGCTTGTTTTGCTCCTCCTTCGTTTCGTCCTTCCATTAGCTTCAGAAGCTATTATAACCAGGTGTAATTCCCAGACGAGTACTCCTTCAAGCTTTGCTTGTTCAGACTCTGAAGGTGGTTGTGTCGAAGTGTCAGCCGAATTACGCCCGTCGGCAGCTATTTCTACTGCTCAACAACTTCCCGTAAACTTACAAACGAATCTGGAAATATTTGTAAACAAGTGCTCCGCCACACCTATCAACGTGCGTCGCACTTGCGCGCTTCGCGCGATGTTGTGTTATCATCATCGTCATTAGTATCGATCGATATTGGCCTACCCATTGAAACTTTCATCTGATGTGAAGCAATCCTTCGGCCACAACACTGGCGTGCCTCATCCCGATCGGCTAAATCTGGAAGAACATCGGTAATATCGATGGATATTGATTGCCTTCCCCTCTTGTGCAAGCATTCCGTCGACGATCATAATCACTTAACTCCCACCGTTATCGGTAAAATATTTGAGAAAATCGATAATAATGTAGATCGATATTGAACGTCTACTGAGTCGCCAGGCACGTTGCACAACTACACGTCCGGCACATATTTAGAACGAAGTGATTCGTATGAACGTTTTCGTTTTTTCCCACTGATCGACTGGTTTTTTCAGGTCGTACATTACGCTAAAAGGAACTTGGTGAAAACCACACAGTTGGAAATAAGCAAGGCAGTGTTCTGCATTTCAAAATGCCCTATGAGCAGGCAGATAGTTTAACCTAATTCTACCATTGAGAAGTATGGGAAGGCAAAGACCTAGCACTGCAAGCGTACCTTCTATTTAACTAGTTAAACGTAAGGATGTCAATTTTTGTTGTTCGTTATCCGATCAAGAATATGCGGATAACGAGCAACAAAACGGATAGGCTGAAATCCACAAGGAACCGGAACGGTTAATCCCCTGCTGTCAAACCACGTACTTGTCGAAACGGCATCACCATAGACGCATCAGAGCTGTTTCAGATAACTGTCGAAGCAAGGTGTTGTGGTCGTTCACCCACGTCTGTCTTCGAATGGAAATTTGAGCCTCACAATTCCACCAATGACCATTTCAGTGAATCTTATCGCCAACCTTCGGACGTGTGAATACACTTTGTGTTCCCTCAGACACTTAAACTGCCAATCTACAGAGTGGCCCATAAGTCCTGCAACAAAATTAGGCGACCTCATTGGTTGTCCTTTTCCAATTGCAAAGAACCGCATACCAACTATTATGTAGCATACACTTAGTGCTATACTTCTGGAAAGTATCACGGCTGTAGCTGCTCTTATTACAAAGTAGTGCGCTCTCACATAAAACTACCGAAAATTCTTCTCTTGCCCGTGGTGGAGCGCTCCCATTCCGATGTGACTAAAATTCGGAAGATTGGTTGTTGAGCATAGGTTATGCAGGAGGAGGCTTTTGTGAGTCCCTGAATCCAGAAGACCGGTTCCCTTCGTCGCATAACAACCTTCTGGAGTCAGAAGATCGAAAAGAAAGGAAGCAGAGGTCACATCGTCGTCTTACGATGACCGGCTGCATGCAGAACTCAGCATTATCCCATGTTGAACGGAAAAGTTTACCCGCGACAGGTGCGTCTCTGCGTATATCTCCCCAGTCCAGAATTTTCTCATGGTCAAATGTACGTGGCGTGATCGCGAGTTCGACGGAAGTCCCATCTGAAAATTTGGTTAACACCAGGACTCAAGTCGATACCAAACGTAGTATTCACCGAGATGCTTCAGTAAATGTTGTCTTTTTGTTGTTCTGTTAACAAAATTGTTTTGAAGATCAGACGTACTTTTTCTGCGAGAGGATTTTCTGAGAAAGAAGCGCAAACCTATAACCCCGCGAAGCGGGCAAGTGCGAGACACACCGTTAGGCGTGTCGTAGTACTTGTATCTTATAAAGGATTTCTCACCTTAAAAGGAAAGCTGGAAGAGGTACGATGGTGAGAACGATGCAATGAGTATGAAACAATGACGAATTTTTGTTGATAAATATTATGCCTAAAGGTGACCAAAACTACCTGAAATGTAGCAGCGGAGGAACTCCGATAAACCGACCACTTACCCATACCGTCACCGAAATCCTTGCCTTCCTGTATCTATATTATGCTGCCGAATCGTGAAAAACAGATGTCAAATTCGTGATCAGCACCCCAAATACCCTCCCTAGATAAAGTTTCAGCGAAAATTTTTCTCTTCGATCGAAGTCGCGTCGGTGGAGTCGGAATTTTTAACTAGTGCCAAATCTTTGATACTTGTAATAGACGAGGGTTTTTTCAAAGATTGATACAAGGCCTTACTGCGGCCTACGTTTCAGTGTTGTCGCCCTTGTTCAGAGTTTAATTACCGAAGTTTGGGGCAGTGAAGAAGGCGACAGCGCCGAAGCGTAAACTGCAGTGAAGCCTTGTAACAGTCTTGGCCACGCTGAAGAAAGCGCTCGTCTATGAGAACGTCAAGGATGCAAGATTCATCGAGAGTCAGACCTGGAACCTTCTTTGATAAATCAATGCGACAAACCTAGCTTTCCAAACTTCTGATCGTGACTCAACTCGCTGTCAGTGCAAGTCGAATCATCAGAATTTTAGAGACTACGAGTTGGCGCACCTTGCAAGTATCAATGTCCAATTGGCTTTCTTAGGGAAGAATACTGTTAATCAAGGATGAGCGGACAACAAAATTTCGCAACCCGAATAACGGATAATTTTTACCCAAAAATGGCCGGCTAACGGAAGAACCGGATAACGAACAAACAACAAAATGTAAAACTAATTTTAAACCATTCTTTCTCCAGTAGGAGGTTGGTAATTGTCACATTCTCCACGTCGCTTGTCGAATAAGCTCTTTTAACATTTTTTGGTGATTTCCTCCAAGGCGCGTTGGTAGCCCAATCGGATGAGGTGCTGGCTGACGTATGCTCCCAATTCAATTTCTCTCGGTTCGTATTTCCCTTCAGAACAACCAAGCCTCCCATCCATTCGGACTCTATGTATTGGTGCCAGGCTTGTCCGGGAAGAACAATTCACTGACTTGTTCTTCGGCTGGCCACCACAATCCAGAATAACCGTAAGAGTAGAATGCGTGGCCCATCCCGCAAAGTATTGATTAACGTCGTCCTATATCACTTATGTATGCCTTTCAGTTGCAATGGAGTCGCTAAGTACAGTTTCTACGGGTTTTCTTAGGCATGGGTGGGGCAGTCGTTAAAGAACCGCTTTTTTTTGATCTCTCCCATCACATTTAACACTACTGCTCCGGAGAGGATAAATTGCTACCAAGCTGCATATTTGGAGAGAATTTCAATAAGTTCACCAACCTGTGGAACCAAGCTGAAAAACTGGAAATTGTTAAGCATATTTCTCTCGGCTGGCGCAAGCGCCCTCTTGAGTGCCTGGGTAAGACCAGAAAGGTTAGAGGAATTGCTTGTTATGGTAACGGTTCGAAAACGTGGTACTCTACTAAGAACGTCTTCTGCCCACTCTCTGATCTCTGCATAAAAATTTAACTCCCAGTGTTCCACTGTCAGGAAGAACCCCCCCACATTTTCGCTGAATTGTTGCATACACCGTCTAGAAGTTGATGATAGTTGCGCGCACACTTTCAGACCTCCTTTTCAGGTCTTTAAAAAGGCGTTTAGCGAAAACTAACTGTGGTTCTGGACCCCGCTCACAGGTCCCTACATCCTGTCAAAATAGCATTGCAAAAGCTCACCTTGAGTTGGGAACCTTCCCTTGTAAGAGTTTAAGACCATTCAAGCACTGACAATATTCCATCGGGAGAAGCTATATTGACACACCAGTTTCATAGCACTAATTGTTATAAACTGCACGCCGTAGGTCGTAACAGATTCAAGAGACACTGGAACTGCATTAAACACATCTGCACTACAAATTCCGGTAACTTCCTGTGTAGTCCTTCGATATTTTGTTATTTATTATTTGATACATTCAACGGATAACAAAATGAAACGTCCTATAACAGCAGTAATGTGTCCTCAAGTAAGGGTACAGTGACAGGCAGAGTCTTTTTTTCAAAACTTGCTGGCCGTTATTTCTTTAAGATGCATTTTTGTACCTCTCGGCCGCTCTGACGGCTTCTTAACGGCTTCGCCCCAGTAGTAGTAGGTCTTCTCATGATCAATTGTAGCTGAATTTTACGTCATAGTTTCCATTGGAACAACACCTTAGCTACGTCAACTGGGAAAAGTTAGAAAGAAATAAAAAATCAATACATAATCCAAAAAGAAATCCATCCATAAAGAAACCAATAATCGATGGCTGGCGGTCGAAACATCAAAAAACGAACTTCAGATTCGTTTTCAGACACCTAGGTAACCCACAGAGCTAAAGTTTCGGACCGCTAGAACGACATCCACCAAAAATCGATAATTTGATCAATATCGACTGATGGCAATCGATATTTCAAGAACGAACTTCAGATTCGTGTTCAACGACCTCGCTAACCCCAGCTCTGAAGTTTTGGAGCTCTTGAACGACATCCAAAAAAAATCGATACCAGACATTCAGCGTCTGATGGGGTGGGGAGCTCCCCTCCAAACAACGGAAACACATCGCCTGACCATTAACGACCGTAGCGCGACGTTGACGATAAAACCTCTGAGTCGGGACGCTTGTGGCACGACGTCTGCGCCACGTTTTCTGAGTCCAGTCCAGACCCCTCCTTTTGGTTTCCTTTTCTGGTCTCCTTTTCCTGGTCGCACCTCCTGGTCCCTTTCCCATTTTTCCTCATCGATTCCTCTTAAGCGGCGTGCACGCTCCGCTGTGGCAGTGCGGCAGCCACGCTGAAGCATAAGCCGCGTGCACACATTGCAGCGGACAGCGGACAGTGGAGTGTGGGCGGAGCTGGTCTCGCACACTGCGGCACTGTTGGACTGCGCCGCACCGCACGCAGCGACAGTGAGGAGGAGACGGTCAGGATATACGAAATTTTTGGCACCCACTTGTACGAGCCGCCTCGTTTTGAGAGTGTGCAACGGCTATTTCGGGTCAGATTTCGAAGGCATTCAAATGGTGAGAGCATATATTGTATATTTTTGGTAGAGTAGGATTTGCTTCAAAAGGGGGTAACACGATATTCAAGATCTAAGGAAAGGAGAGCAGTTATGAGCCACGGAAAACACACATTTCACAACCGGATTTTCAGTAGTGAGGAATTAATTCATCTAACAAGATGAATTAATTCGGGTGAAACGTTCCATAGAATAGCTAGGTGTACGAATTTATTAACAATTTTCCAGTCATTCGACTACAGATTTTCTCCGAAGATGGTCGCGGTCTTAGAAGGTTACAGAACTAAAAAGTTCTGCTGCAACGGAGATTTAGCACAAGTCCCTTTCAGACAAGGATGCACAGTTTGAAGAACCTATCTTGTGAGGATACTTCAATGTAAATACTGAATACCAAAGCGAAAATTCCTTTTTTCAGCACCTCCAAAAAGCTACATTGTACGCCTCCTGACTTGATCACACTGAACTTTTTCTTAATGTCTTGCCTGACACGGGAGAATTCCAATCGCAACTACTTTTAGTTAACCAGGATGTTCGACTTTCTGTCCTTTGGCTCATAAGCCTAGAAAACTAGCAGTGTCTGCTAGTGATTAATGGGCGAAACTACGAAAAAAGCGATCTTCCTGTAGTTTTTATTTTTCTGGCGTCGAAGACCCCTGTAAGGAGGTTATGATTTCCTGCAAATCTCTCAGGTTGGGTGATGGATGTAATTAAAAAATTAATTAATGTGGTTGTCATGTCCACGGATCTCCCTCGATCGAGAGCCTTCGAGCTCTCTTGTTAAGAGGGATCTCGGGCCGCTTGTCGCAGGGCGCGTCCCCGGATGGTGGATAGGGGAATTAAACGCGTACCAAATGCGACCGTGCACTGCCCAGAGACGCAGATGGGATGCAGGGGATGGACTCCTTGCTCCTGCTGTGTCGGGTCGACGCGTTCCTTGTGCGTGGGAGCGGCATGTTCATGCACAGTGTGCGTGGATGTGTCCGTGACTGTGCGGATTGTAACTGTGTCGGCCCGGCCAAAAGCTTCCAGTCGGTAGACTGGGAGTACATCGAAAGGCGATTCGAGGCCGCCTTAAGTCTCGTCCCGTCCCTCGGGCAGTCTGGCTGGAGTTCTTCGCCCGCACGACAGAGCCCGACTAGCTACCGTGTGTACTCCAGTCAAACACAGCAGCACTAAAGGGCCTTACTCCCCTGATCCCGAAAGAGCCCCCAGCGATGGGAAGGAGGAGTACGGAGAGGGTGCTAAAATCTCAGGGCCTAACCAGGCTGCGCAAATTGAGAAGGACTAGGATGATCTGTACTTACAGCGCCTGCACGCTCGCATCGGAAGCAACCGTCGAGGACCTGATGATGCAAGCCAGGAAGATCAACCACAACGTCATCGGACTGACCGAGACGAGAAGACACCACCCCTACACGCCGCCTACCACTCCGGAGAAGAACTGTTCCTCGGAACATGCGACAGCAGGGGAGTAGACGGCGTTGGTGTCCTCGTCAACACGCACTTGGCCATGAACACCGATTCGTAGGAGTCTCTGACATCCCGAATCGGACGTCTGCGACTAAAGCGATGTGGCTCCGTGCCAGCTTTGACTGTGTCCGTCGCGTATGCCCCAACATCCGACTACGACGACGAAGACGTCGAGGCCTTCTACGTGGAGCTGGAGAAGTTCTATAAGGAAGATCACACCTTCTAAGATCACAACTTCACATCGGAACCCACGGTTTGGAGTGGAACGAGCAAGGTGAAAGGCTGTCTGAGTTTATCATGTCGACCAAGACCATCCATGGAAACTCACAGTTCCAGAAGCCTCCCTCCCTACGATGGACCTGGGAATCACCGGTGGCCAGTTCCACAACGAGATCGACCACATCATCTTCAACCGCAAGTATTGCCTGACCGACGTTTCCGTTGTCCCCAAGTTCTACACGGGATCGGACCACCGCCTCATTCGCGCAAGGTTCCACTTTCCGCGTCAAGAAGAGAAGGCCGCAAAGTTCAAGAAGAGGAGTCGCAGAACGACCATCAACTGGGACATGTACACTTCTCTTGCCGGCCTCGACGTCGATGAGGAAGACGACCACTTCCTGCACCATCTCCGCGATAGTGCTAAGGGAGCCGAGAGCTTGAAGACCACCAAGAGACGTCTGTCTCCGGAAACTCTCGAGATGATACATGGAACAGCACGAGCGTCAGGCAATTACCAACTGACGTCCGAGCTTGCGAAGCCATGCAGAGCGGCGATAGAGGAGGACCTTAAGGAGAGAAGGGCGAAAGTGTTGGCTGAAGCTGCAGAGGCAGGTTTGAGCATCCGAAATGCCCGCCGGAACTTCGCCAACTTCAAGACCAAGATGACCGCTCTCCGACGTCCTGATGGAACCGTCACCTCTTCCAGAAGGACCATGGAAAAGATCATCCACGACTTCTACTCCGATCTCTTCGATGGCCACGTCCACCTGCCCCTACGCCATCTTCCGCAGGATGGATACGTCGTTCCCTCTGTTCTCCCTTCCGAGATCCGATGCGCCATCTCGTCGGTGAAGAAGCATACAGCACCCGGTCCCGACAGGATCAGACCCGAACACTTGAAGAACCTCCCGCCAGCGCTCATCAACACCTTGGCGTGGCTCTTCACGCGCTACCTGTCGGAGTGCAAAGTTCCATCTCAGTGGAAGAAAAGCAAGACGGTCTTGCTCTACAAGAAGGGAGACGTGCACGACATTGGCAACTATCGCGCGATCTGCCTACTGTCCGTAGTCTACAAGCTGTTCACTCGAGTGATCCTGAATAGGATCAGCAGAACGCTGGACGAAGGACAGCCACGCGAACAAGCAGGATTTCGGAGAGGATTCAGCACGATCGACCACATACACACCATTACGAAGCTCATCGAAGTATCGCGAGAGTACAAGCCGCCGCTGTGCCTTACGTTCATCGACCTGGAGAAGGCATTCAACTCCGTCAAAACTGAAGCGGTCATCGACGCCCTGCTCACTCAGGGTGTTCCTATTCAGTACATCAGAGTCCTTCGAGAGCTGTATAGTGGATTCACGACCAAGATCTCACCATTCTACAACGACGTCGTCATCGACGTAAACAGAGGAGTTCGGCAGGGGGATACCATATCCCCGAAGCTCTTCACCGCCACCCTCGAAAACGTCACGCGCCAACAATTAGGGAGGGGGGGGGGGGGGCAAAAGTAATGAGACACCCCATGCCGTGTCCATATATCTCGTGGCTGGAGTCTGGTTTTGTGCTTATCGTATTTGTATGTTTGTATGATACTTACTGAAGCCCATCTGAGAGGTTACCACTTCCGCCCTTTCCAGAAGCATGCCAAAACCTCAATCTGTCCATGCCGAAGCCCCTGTCTGACGAATCGACCTGTGTCGCGCAAATCTCGCCCAATTCCCAATCCCGAGCAGCCTGGGCTCAATATTCACGCAAGATGAGAAGTACGTCTTCTACCTTAGCCCTGCCAAGCAGCGAGTCTGGGTGAGGCCTGGTGACCTGTTACCGACCTTCGTTCGGCGAGATGTTCACGGCGAGAGGCACCTTTGGAGCTTTTGGGTCTGCGCCCATGGATCGGTTTACCGGAAGCTGTTTCCCAAGAGCACTGCGATGAACTCCAAGGCCATGGTGAACGAAATAGAAGAGATGGACCGGCGACTAGCTCTTATTCATTCGCAGCGCTTCAAGAAGGTTCTCCTCTTCGACACCATCGGGAACAAGTAACCACGGATATGCTTGGCCAGCTGGGCTACGTTCACATGCCTCACCCACCGTATTCGCTGAACATCTCTCCATGCGACTACCACTACTTCTTGAGCCTACAGGACTTCCTGGTCGGAAGGGACACAAGAACCCAAGCAGACCTTGACAACCATATCGAGCAGTTGATCAACACCAGGCCCAAGCAGTTCTGCGAGGATGGGATCAGGAAGTTGGCTGAGCGATGGCAGCAAGGTCATTGCCCTTAATGGCAAATACATTCCTCAGCATCGTTGAGTTGTAATTGAGTTATAAAGAGATAAAGTTTTTTTCAATTTGTCTCATTACTTTTGCCCCCCCCCCCCTAATAGAATGGGAAAACATGGGAGTGAAGGTCGACGGCCGGCAGCTACATCATCTTCGCTTCGCTGACGACATCGTGCTCATAACACCGAGCATCAGCCAAGCGGAGCGAATGCTGGCCGACTTCGATCGTGTATGTGGGAACGTTGGACTGCAGCTGAATCTTACGAAGACGATGTTCATGAGGAACGGACATCTCCGAATGCTCCAGCTACGTCTATCTGGGTCGCGAGGTCAATATGGCCAACGACCTAGCGCCAGAGCTGAGCAGAAGGAAACGAGCGGCTTCTGGAGCTTTCAAGAGCGTCGAAGAAGTCGCGAAGAGACGAAGAACATCCGACTCCGTGCCCACCTATTCTACTCCACTGTTCTTCCTGCCCTAACATACGCCTCAGAGACCTGGGCTATACGAAAGCAGGATGAACACGCGATCAGCGTCGCGCAGCGTGGAATCGAGAGGACGATGCTCGGAGTGACACGACTCACGCAAGTGAGAAAAGGCCTCCGGAGTTTCGAGCTTCGCCGACGTTTGAAGATCAGAGACGCTGTCGCGTGTGCCAAGTTGTCGAAAATTAGGTGGGCCGGCCACGTAATGCGCCTCGCAGACACCAGCTGGACGAGAGCCGTCACCGACTGGATTCCGCTGGATGTCAAAAGAACACCAGGACGCCCACCAACGCGTTGGTCGGACTTCTTCGTGAAAGCCCTGAACGACCGATATGACGCTCTTCGTGTCCCTCGAGCGAGGAGGATCCATTGGACCACTCTGGCACGCGACAGGGACGAATGGAGACGCTGCTGGCGCCCGCTCGAGCAAGTCGATGATCAACGGGACGACAGGTGATACAAGTGATTGTCATGTAATTAAAAAAATAATTAATTAATTGATGCTATTAACCTACTTGGACGTGCGTCGCACTTACATCGCACCTCCTATGTAGTCCTTGGAGTACCATCGTAGGTTTCCAGATAAATTTTCAGCTGTTTGTTTATGAACTCCAAAGCTGGCGATCTTTTAAACCGATTTTTTTAAACAGTCATGCTTTTTTGGCCATAAAATGATTTTCAGTGGCCAGCCGATGAGCAAGTCAGCGCTTTATCCTTCCCATACATGTCTGATACCAATTCACCGACCCCGTATTCACCCAAATCCTACCATACGGAGAACTGAATAGGACTGGTTTGAAAGAAAATGGGTGGTCCATGTTTAAAAATATTTTTAAAGAATATTTGACAAAAAATCCAAAGTGAGTTTAAAATTGCGCTTGAAAGGAATGCTACCACAGATCCCCGCTTCCTAGTATTTGCCCTTGACACGTCCTCTGGATACCAATACACCGATGGTGTCTGTGGCATGTATACGCTGTACGGCATCGGTGGCACGTCTTCTAAATCCTAACGCATATTGTATGACGTCTGTGACACGTCTGCTGAATCCCAATACGTGTCGGGTGATGTCTGCTTCTAGACAACGGGGTCCGAATGAATCATTTTCGGATATCCGATTCTAATAATCCGATCCGAGTTATCCAAAAATCCGGTGTCCGCGGAATTAACGTTATCCGAATCATCCAAAAATCCTAGGTCGGAGAAATTGCCGTTATCCGAATCATCCAAAAATCCGGGATCCGCGAGATCGTCGTTATCCGAATCCCTAGTACCTAGTACGGTACGGAGGCTTTCCAGATAAATTTTCAGCTGTTTGTTTATGAATTCCAACAGTTGGCGATGTTTTAAACCGTTATGCTTTTTTTGGCCGTAAAAGGATTTGCAGTGGCCAGCCGGCGAACAAGTCAGCGCTTTATCCTTCCCAGACATGTCTGATACCAATTCACCGACCACGGAGGAATATGGGAGGTTTGGTTGGTCAGGGTGGGAAACCAGAACCAGGTATCGGGTGCATGCGACGGTCTGCTTCTATTCCGACTGCGCTGTACGAGTCCAAACGCTATCACACTGGTACCATCACTATCAATAGGACTGGTATGAAAGAAAATGGGTGGTCCATGCT
>CANAIB010000198.1:0-16117 GCA_947359475.1 Heligmosomoides polygyrus bakeri
AAAATTTCGCCCAAACATCTCTCGCAGGGGTTAGTTGGGTTCCTCCATATGACCTCCATATGACCTGATCACGGATGTGATACCTGTTTCTAAAATTTTGGTATATACGGTTTACGTTATATGCAGGTTACGATAGATATGGGTAAGTAAAGTTGTGCACGTTAGTGGGATCGCTGGCTTCTCCAATGTTGTCAGACTTATTTTCCAACCTTCGAATTCAACCTTTGATGGAAAGTAGTGATAATTTAGAAAAGGAGGACAGATTCGTGGTCAGAGCTTAAATAATTCCCGACAGGGCCATTCCAGGCGTCACTTATGCCTTATTAGCCTTCTCTGAAATGATGCCGTTTTTTGCAATTTCCGGATCAAGCATTGGCCCGTGGCGAAAACGAACCACAGTTCTGTGATCCTCGTTTGATGCCCTACAAGACCATATAGGCCACATTAAAATTTTTTGAGGTGAGTTCATGGGAATCCCTTGTTATAAAGAAGCCGTCGGTCCTCCGCAGGACTCTACACATGCCGTAGGTCGGATACTTATTTCCTTCCGCTGTCTCTGGAAGCGAACTTGAACTGTTGATCGCGGCACAGTATTCGCCAGGACATGATCCAGATTGCTGACAATGGTTGCTGTCGATTATACTGTAGAACGTGTCGCGAGTAAACACCACTGTTTCCTGTTCACACTTCAATGATAGTGATTTTCTGGCTATTCTGAGTTCGTGAACAGCACTTTGGTTGTGATCAAGTCGAAAACGTGCATTTCTCTTGAACGGATTGACCTTGAGAACTCCAGACACTTGAACAAGACTCACTTCACCAAGACCATCGCGATAAAAATTGTCAAGGAGTACGTGAATAGGCCGACTTGTTGGCAACTCTGCCCCAAGATGGAAATTGAAGATATAGCGTGGTCACGGCCAGAAGCTCAAGCAGGTCATGGGGAGGTCTGGACGGCTGCTGGAGTATGGGCGCCCTTCCAAAAATCTTTCGTAAAGGTCATAGCAGCATCTTCCACAAAAGTCTTCCGAGCACACGAAGAGGTCTGCCTATGGCCTCTGTTATAGTCCCGCGGGAGCATCCGCGGAACGTGCGCGGACTAAGGCCTCTGTTATACTCCCGCGGGAGCATCCGCGGAACGTCCACGGACTAGGGGGTGCACCGCGGACGGCGGGCGTGGCGGGTCGCGGCGATTTGCCAGGTGAGGGATCTCGGCGCGATTCCCGCCCTTCCGCGGATGCTCCGCGGGAGTATAACTCAGGCATATGACAAACGGTATGCACAGAAACGCGTAGCATCATATGAGAAAGAGCTAACTGAGTATTGCTATTGCTGCCATTGCTCCCAAGGGCCAGCATTCTGAATTACAAATCAGTGTTAGGCATATGACGCAGTTGATGTGATCCAAAATGGAGCTGAAGGAAAAACTGTTTCAACCATCTGCGTTGCTTCGCCTGTTCTGAATCGAAAGTAACGTAGAATCAAAAGTTTTCGTCTGCTGCGATTTTCGTGGTTTCCTTTTCGTCACAGGTGTTGTCTTCTGAGCCTTCCGTAGTTCCTTCTAGCTCTACAGGAACTAACAAATTCAACGGCCTGCGAATTCGTCTATGGGAAAGAAGGCAGACTGTTGTTTCTTTGACGATTCCTTCAGTGTTAGGATGTAGCCGTTCAATTCGTCCCATTTTCCAAGAGTGGTGAGGTAATCCCGGATAGTGGAGTACAACAATACTGCCTTGTCGTATGTACAGACTTTGCCTCTTTTCGACTTGACATACACTTCGTAATGTTCCCGTAATGAAGTGAGATAGTAATTTTGCCATATTTGCCAAAACCTCTCTGTAGATTTGGTTTAGCATTGCAAAGCCTCTATGGTCTGTGTTTTCGTCCTTAAGCTTAGGACGTCGCCTGGCGAGGCATATAATGGATCTCCTGTCTCATCCATTGTCGCATCGAATGGAAAGTGGACTTAAATTTCATTCTGGGCGAAATCCATTGGACGACAGAGTGAAGGGTAAACAATACTGTCAGTTGCAATAGCGGCAGTAATTGCTACAAATGGAATCAGCCTTCAGTGGAACGCACTATCGCACTCAACCGACCATTTCTCGAGGTTCCCACATTCTCTGGAGACTCCAGAGACTTCATTGCGTTTTTATCGATATTCTAGGCACCCATGCACAATGATTTGTGTCTAAAAGACCAAAAAAGTTTCAATTTTTGAAGCAGGCTCTTAAAGGCGAAGCAGTAACAACCACCACGTACGTCCTCGTGATTAGGGACAGGTACCATGTTGCGATCAACATCCTCAAAAAGCACTAAGACAGATCGGCAAGCATGGGAGATAATAGGCGAGATTGAAAAAATCCTGCGCGCTCAAGATCACACCCAAAAGCTGTCGTGACACTTTATCTGCCATAGTGTCATGGACCTGAAGCAGACTGGTGTATCACTCAATGCGGACCGAGTATGGCGCCGTTTGATGCTCCGAAAATTCATAGAATATATTAGCAGCAATGTAATAAGGATGGAGAGCGAAGCTGGCCTACCACTAGAAGCCAAGAACATAATCGAAGCTATTGAGGAGATCGTTACTCTATTGGAAACGACTGAGCTCACAACGGAAAACTTATTCGGGACCTATGTCCATGATACTGACGAGGACCTGTTATCAAGAGATTAGATTTCTCAAGAGATAGTTGCCCCATTGGATACTATCTGATGGTGAGATATCTGTAGCTCCTATTCTATGATACCAGCCATCCGTGCGGCCTCTCGGCCGCACCGACGGCTTCTTGACGGCTTCGCCGTGGCGATAACTTCTCATCATCAACTGTAGCTGCCACCTATGTCATGGTTTCCTTAGGAAGAACATCTTAACTACATCGATTAGGGCAAGTTAGAAAAAAAGCGAAAAAATGGACGACATCCACAAAAACGTTTATTTGCTCAATATCGATTGATGGCGATCGACAGTCTAAAAACAAACTTCAGATTCGTGTTCAGCGACCTCGATTCCCCTCCCGTCCCCTCCCGTCGATGATCATCTAAATGCCCAGGCACGATTGCCGACGTGTTCGGCTCGTCTACGGCTCGACATGCACGGTCTCGTCTTCTTCGGCACGTCTACGGCTCGCCAAGCACAGTCGCTGACGAGTTCGGCACGTCTACATCATCACCATGCATTACGTTGTTGGGCACGTCTACGGTTCGCCATGCACGGTTGCCGACGTGTTCGGCACGTCTACGGCTCGCCATGCACGGTCGCCGACGTGTTCGGCCACTGTGCTGTGCCACTACGCAGTGTCCCCACTCCAGTTGTGACCGACGGACAGACAGACAGACACACACACACACACACACACACACACACACACACACACACACACACACACACACACACACACACACACACACACACACACACACACACACACACACACACACACACACACACACACACACGTCTATATAACCTGCTATGATGTTATGCTCTGCAGGAAACCAACGTAATAAAGCAATTACAAGCATTGCCGCAGACGCATCCATTGGTGTCTATAAAAACGGTGCATTTTTAAAACGCATGTTCGCATACCTGTTTCAAGTAAACAGAATTCACACTATTAATCAAATAATTTCGCAACGATGCTGTCGAGCGCACACCGCGATTTTAATACGCTGTCTGATTGCCTCTGTCTCTCCCAAACAAAATTTAATTCGCTATTTCTCCTTGAAAGTAAAAATTTACAAAAATTCAAACGTTGGGACCATTTACTGGGGTATGTGAATTAAAAACTCCAAATGAAGCGATACTAAATTTTCCTCGAACAAAAAATTATTTAAAACGCCTGGGAGAGCCTCTATTTTAATGTAAAAGCTCGTTTTGATTTGGTACATGTTTAGCTTGATGTCAGAACCGTCAAGCAGCTCGGAAGATTGACCAATTTGATTTGAAAGCTTCCAAATTTACGTGAAAACTTATATTTTGTGCTATGTAGCGCCTATCCAGACTGGCACCCGATTTGCGACTTGTGGAGTTGAACACACAACATAATAATTTAAGTGGCCAAAAACCTTTAGCCAGCAACATGCTGGTATTCAACTGTCAAGCCTACAAAACCGGTACAAGGTTTGATGTGATATCTCAATCTCTTGAAAACTAATGATTGAACCCAGCTGAATCCCAGGCTGCCCAAGCTCTAAATAGGTTAGAAGTGACAACTGTTCAGATGCTTATTGCTGAATTTGCCCAGTTTAGTTTTCTAGACGTAAAACATGCGCACCTTTAATGAGCTGAGCTCTAAGACCCAATGTCTTCAGAACAGTCCTTTCGCCTATTCATCTAATTCATTGATTATTGTTCAGGACGCCGGAGCAGACGGAGTGTGCGCAGCAGTGATTGACAAGTTCTGCGATACACACTATATGTATTTCACAGGATTGTCAAAACATGACATAAGTGTAATCCATTCCTCCTGTCCTCTCTTTTCATAACATTCAGAAACTGTAGTGTAGAGTGACTATGTTTCCGAAAAGCAATAACCCATGTTCAGGATACAATCACTCCGAACGGATGTGTAAAGCCATCCGAACAAAAAATGACCTGTTTTTGTAGCACAGATCACTGCAACAAGGACTACTCCTATTTACTGGTAAGGAGCTCATTGAGATTTTTGTTTCCTTGCAGATGAATAGGTCTAATTTACTCTAAACGTCTCGTAAACAAAAGCAATGTTGGTCAAAATAGTACCGAAACTACAGCTCGTCTACTTACATACTTTGATGCTTATGTGATGACGTTATGTAACTGCTGAAAGTACGAAGCACTCTTGAAGCCTGGGGCAATTTGCTGAAGATTTCCCCAGGGCAGTCCCTAGAACGCACTTACAAGGTGGTAATTTACTATTGGGTCGCTCAAAAATTCTTGCCGTTTGCAATTCATAACGAGAAGCACGCAGCACCGTCGAGTCATCGCCGTTCTAGAGAAATAGGAATTCGACACGTTTGACGAACCACGTCTAAGAAGACGTCGTAGAGTTCGAAGGGTCTCAAATGCCCCTCATCAACAAGCGATATCTTCTCCAGGACCTACCTAAGAGAGTTGAATGATAAATATTAACATGCTAAGCAAAGCTATGCCAGTTAAACGCGCTTTACCTGTTAGCATGAGATAATACGCAGTAAACCCCGCGTTGTGCTGAACCGGGCGTTGGACTAAAGCTTGGGATACCGCGTCCTAGAGGACTTCAGAAAATGCAACATTGGTCAAAATGCAGCAGCACATGCAGTTAGCGGTCTAGAGGAAGAACGAAAGCAGTTAATGAGATGACATGGCCTTTCACCTGTAGTCACGGATTCCACCTGTAATACAGCAAAGAGATCTACATGAGCAACGAAGCCTGGTCAACACTTCTTTCAACCGTTCCGGCAAATCTTTAACACACCTGAACAATTCATGTTGCTTCTCCTTTAACTGGAACAAAATTTGTAGATGAGTGAAGACTTCTTCATTCACCAAGGTGTCAAGCACGACTCTACCGCAAGAAGCCAGAATAACGTATTTTTCGATGTGGACAACATCTAGAGCTTTACAAGGGCAGAAGTGCACCTTTGAAAAATGAGCACATCAAAGTTAGAGTATGACGATGGAAAGTCCGCTTAGTTTAAACAATCACTAGCTGCTAATTTGTCAACACGAAACCAAAACAAACCAGCTGTAAGTGTGCACTTAAAATCCATGAGCTGTGGCATGGATAAAGGATAAAAGACGGCGTTACTCAACCCTTTTGGGATGCGCCACGCATTCCACTTTTAAGGGATGTCGTGAAGGCGACTTGGATACGTCTGGTCATACAATAACTTGCGGTGGCCAGCCGATGAACAAGTCAGCGCTTCATCCTTCCCAGATAAATCTGGTACCAATTCACGCATGTTACTTCTACGATGTTCTGTGCAGCTTTTTTGAAAGGTAGTTATTATGTACAAGTAGTTATGACTATAACATACTAGACTTGCGTTTCCCGAACGTTGGACAAATCGGCATTTAAATTTCATAGACAAGTGTGGCAGCATTTAGGCGACCCAGAAGGATGTGAGCTTTTGTTTGGCATGAGCGAGACTGGGCCTAACAAGGGAAGGTTTCATCCTCTCACGGAAATTTTTCTTTGTCTGTATGAACGCATACTGAGCTGTTTATCAATGCAGTTTGTCATAGTAAAATCGAATCCATGACGCTCTTCTTGAGAGAGGGTCAAGGTTTCGAAAATGAAAATATAAAAAATGGTGACAGAAATAGAGAGACCTATACAGGAACGTAGACCTTTGCTCTACTGTCGGTACATAGATGATTGTTTCATTGTTTGTGCAACGCAAAGCGAAATGAATTCCTGTTTCGATTTGCTCAATTATCAGGTTAAGCATATTAAGCTATATTAAGCTCATAAGGAAGAAACCGATGAACAACTGATTGCCGTCCGTTCCTTAATGTGCAAGTTCATGTCTCTTATAACACCTTCCAGATTAGGTGGTACGGTAATCCTAGTATCAAGAACATCATTCTTCATTGCAGGTTTGCACACTCCAGCAGTACAAAGAGTGTCATTGTTAGGAACACGTTTCGCACAGCGGCGTTGGTGTCGCCCGAATTCGAGTCCGCTTCAAGAGAGTTGACATCTCCTACAGCGTTGTCAATGTGCGCATCTCCGACAGCCTGCCTAAGCAACGTCGTCCGCCTGCAGGAGCACATACACGCAGAGAACAAGAGCGCACAAAAGTTCCTTTCTTGGTGCCCTCCATCACGAATGCATTTAGTGCTTAAGTACGGGAATATATTCGCAAGACTGACATAGAGGGTCTGGGCAAACTAGATAGCATACCGCTTGCTAATCGCAAGGCCCAGCTTGTTAGGAACAGGCTGTACGATTGCGCTTGTACTTCGCCCCGCATGGTCTGCCCGTTTGGAATGGAGGGGGATTGCACGGTCTCAGGAGTGGTATGCCTCATCACTTGCACAGAGTGGAAGGAGGAATGCATCGGGTGAAACGATCACGCCGATTTGGGTGATGAGTGCATATGGGCGGGTTTCGGAGATACCAGGTTTCCACGCCATTGGGGGACAACCGACAGCGTAGCCATGGTGGCGCAGTGGTAGCGGTCAGGGGTGCACATTTAACGGTTAATGATTTAACGAATTTAACGAATTAACGGCATTTTTCGTTAAAATCTGGCTTAACGACTTAACGGAAATTTTCAGAAATCTAGGGGAATTTTTAACGGACTTTTTTCTCAGTGAGTTTATCACATTCATCCTTGGTCCTCATTAAAATATTCTTGCTGATTGCGACAGTTTTTCAGGATATGACCTATACGGAAGGATGAGGCCTGCAATCATCCTTCCGTATAGGTCATATCCTGAAAAACTGTCGCAATCAGCAAGAATATTTTGTTTTCTTGCTGTTCTCATGTCTTTTGTGGTGCATTTGATTTTTTTGGAAATAATGCATTTTGGAACCAGAAATTTCTTCGCGTAGCCCCCAGCGTCAACGAATCCACAAAGATGTGGTGGGGAAAGAGTGGTCTAATTAACCTCTTCGTAAGATATGTATATCCTCACTTGGCGTTGCTTATCCCAGAATATGCTGTTTGTTGCCCGTTCCTTCTGATTTCCTGGCAGCGATGTTACGCCTTTACACCCCGGCACTGTTTGGCCGTAAGTAACATACGCGATCTCTTCGGAGTGCGTAAGCGCTCATCGCGATATCGGGATGAGCCGGCGGCTGATATCAATATGGAGCCGGTAAAGCTGAACGCCTTACTAGTAACAATGTGACGGGTGACTGCTGATGTGCGCTTCGAGGATGTCGCGTATCTTACGTGAGGTCAGACAGCGCCATGGTGTAAACATCGCTGCCCGGAAAGCAGAAAGTGCGGGTTCAAATTCGCATGGCGTAACAGTTTCGGTCGCAACAAAACATCCTGTAACAACATGTAGCCTCTATATCAGCCGTTCCAGGCTCCATGTGTTAAACCATTATCCTAGAATATTTTTGCTCGCATCCAGGAACACTCGAGAGGGAAAAAAATTTTCTGGTTCTGGATGTTTCTGAGGTTTTTCTAAAATCGTTTTTTAAACCATTTTAGAAAAACGCTAACAACACATTTTATGATAGCATATGTTCAGGAATGACGGTAATAACGAAAATTTGGAAAGTTACTTTTCGTGAAGGTTAATATCTTGACGACGTGTCACACCATTTTGGCAGTATGGGGCCGTGTGACGTGCCGTAGTGTCACGGTCCAGACGGTGCAAAAAATGGGTTTGTCCCGCGCAAAAGGCACGCGAAAACCGTGCGTTCGACAACGCGTTAACATTCCACTGATAGGCTTTCTGTTGTATTTTTCTTATTTCTTTCTGTACTTAATGCGCTGGTGCCTATATTGAGATTGTATATGTTCGTAGAACACAAAACAGTTTCGCAAAGAACTAGGTAGGGAAATCCGGGGTCTGCCTGAACACGCATTCTAAGATGCCTTGCCGGTCTGATGCGGGCAACAGCCCACCAGGTACCGTTACCTTTAATGATAATTTCGTACCTGTTCTTATTCCAAACCCTGTGGATAATTCATTGCAGAAGTCTTGCTTATGTTGTTGTTCACACTTTGTTGATATTGAATTATGTATTTTACATTGCAGTGTTACACCACATTCCTTGAGCTTTAGCTATTGACCTGTTGAAGTTGGAACGTATAACTTTTCTTTGACTTTTTTACTTGAGATAATAGTTTGCAGGTAATTGCATTTTTTAACGAAATTTAACGATTTACCGGAAATTTAACGAAAATTTTCCGTTAAAAATTCCGTTAAAAAAAGTTTAACGCACAGAACTTCGTGTGCATCCCTGGTGACAATCCTGGCTCGAGAAGTCGACGTCGAAGCGCGCAAGAGACTCTCGAAGCGCTGTGGGTTGCCTTAAAGAATCCCGCAATCAATAGGAAGGAAGAGGGCATAGCACTAATCCAGCAGCTGACCTCCTTTGCTGACCTATGCGGGGTTGACCCCACACGGCGACAGCCGGAGGGTCGGTGAGGAGTTGAGCCAAAGTGGTGGTCTTGTACACCCAAACTGCCTTCATCTGACAAGGGATGCCCATGAACTTCCCTCAAAGATTTTTAATGTGGTCTACACGGTCTTGTAGGGCATCAAACGAGGATCACAGAACTGTGCTTCTTGTGCTTCAACTTTTTTACTTGAGATAATAGTTTGCAGGTAATTGCATTTTTTAACGAAATTTAACGATTTACCGGAAATTTAACGAAAATTTTCCGTTAAAAATTCCGTTAAAAAAAGTTTAACGCACAGAACTTCGTGTGCATCCCTGGTGACAATCCTGGCTCGAGAAGTCGACGTCGAAGCGCGCAAGAGACTCTCGAAGCGACTGCCTCACGGTCTTGTAGGGCATCAAACGAGGATCACAGAACTGTGCTTCTTTTTTGCTACGGGCCAATGCTTGATCCGGAAATTGCAAAAAACGGCATCACTTCAGAGAAGGCTAATAAGGCATAAGTGACGCCTGGAATGGTCCTGTCGGGAATTATTTAAGCTCTGACCACGAATCTGTCCTCTTTTTCTAAATTATCACTTTGCTTGCACTACTTTCCATCAAAGGTTGAATTCGAAGGTTGGAAAATAAGTCTGACAACACTGGAGAAGCCAGCGATCCCACTAACGTGCACAACTTTACTTACCCATATCTATCGTAACCTGCATATAACGTAAACTGTTTATAACGAAATTTTAAAAACAGGTATCACATCCGTGATCAGGAACCCAAATAACCCCTGCGAGAGATGTTTGGGCGAAATTTTTTCTTTCGTCCTCACCTTGACCTCTGGAGTCGTGAAAGGCAGCAGTGCCGGTTATTCTGCGTACACCCTTCCCTGTTACTTACACATACCTTCTCCCATAACCTTTAGTAACCTTCTCCCATCCATCGTTCCAACAAAAATGGTTGCCAAATTGGTGATCAGCATCCCAGATAACTCTATCACTGAATTTGGGAAAAATGTTTTTCGATCTCCAGAGTTCAGGGAGTGAGTATAAGTGCTCCTATCATCTGCAATGCTCCGATCCATCTGCTGTAAATGTACAGGAGAATGGTCAGGAAAAAATACATAGCTAGATGAATACCATGAGGCAGATAAAATATGCTGTACTTAGTAACAGTTAGTGGAATTGTGAAAGTTGCGAGAAGAATAGAAAGCAGTCTGTAAAGAAATCGGAAGAGCAATGAGCTTGTCTTGGTGATGGGTCAATCAGTGTTTGTCGATCGTGTTCACAAATGAGGTGACAGTGAGAAACACTTCCAAAGCTAATTGAGAACATATCAAAGAGGTCATATGGAGATAGCATCTAATGATACCTTCCTCAGCGAGACAGGCATCGTTTAATGGACGAGCGATATCGCTCCACACAACAAAACCAGCTTTTTCCACATCTGGCAACAGGTTGAAAGCGGGGTTAGGACGCGAAAAAGATAACCTACCGAAGCCAAAATGTAATCATCATTAGCATTTGCAAAAACGCTAACAGTCCACCTAGGGACGCAGAAACCCCACCCCTGGAATCGAACCTTTGACCCTCTCCTGCAAGTCCACCTCGCTATCCACTCTGCCATCCAGTCGCTGTCTACACCGTTGCGAATGAATCACTTGAATGCACCTTGCAGCTTCGTCCAGGAAACGTCGTGAATTATCGTATCACCATAATAAAACTTTAATTTGAGCTCTAAACCTTTTGTAGGTTAGGTCCAGAGTACGACAGGGCCATTCCAGGTGTCGCTTTTGCATTATCAGCCCGCCCTGAAGCGGTACCATTTTTTGCCATTTTCGGACCACCCTGTGGCCCGTAGAAAGAAAGAAGACAGTTCTGTGACCCTCGTCCGATGCTTTACAAGAACATAGGTCTCGTTGAGGACCTTTGGGGGACGTTCATGGGCCTCCCTTGTGAGGGTCACTAAACAGCCTCTCGATTGCTCGCATATGGTTCGTTTGGCTGTCTCACTCCCTCTTCGTCTCCTTTTCCCATTAATTCCAGAATCTCTTGTGACGTGAAATAGTTCTTACACGAGTAACCTTTCAAACTTCGCTTGACTTTTCCAGACTCTGAAGAAGGCGATTATGCCGAAACGCAAGCCGAATAAAGTGTGGATAACAAACTTGCCTCTACAGCTTTAATAGTCCCACTGACATCCATTTTTTAATTTCCACATTTTCTTCTTCGTCATCAGCGTTTGTCCCACTTAGTCGCGAGGTACGCTTTCTGGAATGCTAACCTTTTCCGATCAAATGCCTGATGAGGGTGCAACCTAGTCATCTTCAAGTCATGATGCAGCATGTCAAGCCGCTGCTGCTTTAGACGCCCTCGTGGCGCTTTCTGGAAACATCAAGGTTAGGACCAATCCTCCTAACGTTGTCACATCTTGAGCGAAGAACGTGGCCGTACCATCGCAGACGAACTTCGTGCATCTTCTCAAGAATCGGGGTGGCACCGAAGCTCTGTCGTATGGAGTCGTTACGTACTCGATCCAAACACGTAACTCCGGCAGCATTTTTTGTTTCCATTACGCTAAAGCGCCTTTCAATTTCTTTAGTTACGGGCTAGCACTCAGCTCCGTAAATAGCTACCGCTAGGGCGACTGCGATCTTCCGATTTGAGGCGCTCTGGTATCTTCTTGTAGCAGATCACTCTCGGCAGCGAGCATGATTTGGCTCATCTCAACAAGTGCACTATCAACAGAGTCGATTGCTGATTCTGGGTACCTGAAAGCTGAAGTACGCCCAATGCCGTTTCCCTTAATAGGGCGAGGCTTGTTTTTGTCAGCGGCCAGGTACTAGGTCTTTTTGACGCTAAGTTTGCGCCCAAATCCTTCCAAGCGATTGCACCAAGCATCTGACGAGTTCGATAGTTCGATCCTGTCGTCGCAAGCGAGTGCTACATCATCAGCACAAAGCACGTCTAAGGAAAATGTTTCTGAAGATCATGTGATATGCCATCCATAACGACGAAGAAGAGTAGTGGGGCAGGGCAGACCCTTGATGTACTCCGACAGAGATGGAAAACTCCATCGACGTACCTGGCGCAGCTTGCACTCGATTCTTTTGACAAGAGTTCTTTCCCACTATATGAGCTCTTTGGAAACTCAGTGCTCTCGCAAGGCATACAATATCACTTCACGCGCTATGCGATCAAAGGCCTTCTCAAAATTCAGGAAGGCAAGATGCACCAGCTTCTATTCTCGCTGCGCCTTTCTATAAGTAACGAACGGCGTCGCATAGCATCGAGTGTGTCACAACCAGTTGCGGAGTCGCACTGGTTGGTAGGAAGCTGGACGATATCACGAATGCGCCCGTTGGCGATCCGCTTGAAGATTTTCAAACGATGCGAAAGCCATGGGATTGGACGGTAAACTCTTAATGGACCACTCCATTCGACCTGCTTAAATATCGATGGCGTGATTCTCATATTGCAGATCAGTGGGCAGTGTTGGCGACCGTCTCATACGGCACAGTCTTCGCGTCCGTGACAAGCGCTTGGTCACGATTTTGCACAAGGACAAAGGCCACCTGCATTTTTAGTACTCCCGCTGTAAAACGAGATAAGGAGGGATTCACGTTTTCGGAATCTGGTGTTCACAATGGTGAGGTCGCACAACTCCACGTACTCGAGGATACGCTCACCATCAGCGTTACGTGAACCGAAACCAAGACCATGAGAGCCGTACCCGTTTTTTCGCAGCGCCAAACTGCCCGCTAAGGTCATCTGCAACAACATTTATGTCTTGTGACGGCGATTTTGCTGTCTTCTCATCAAATAGGCTCCAAAATTCATCGTTGGCTCTCTCGGTGCGAAGCATACGCAGAGAAAAGATGACGCCGCCTTCGCTCTGCAGCGTTAACGACCTTCATCAAGCTGTCATTAAAACGTTCCACGCTTGCAATCGGAAACGTTCGGAGACGTTATGCTAATACTGCTAGTGGTCCTGGGACTGTCACAAAGCCTCTGCCAACTCAAAGGAGCTTCTCGACAATGTACCCACATTCACCGCTGCCACGCAGGTATTGCTTATGTTGCGGGTTTTTGGACTAATGCAGTTTCCCCCGATGCCGTCCTCGCGTCAAGGACCGTCGCATACTTTCCACACTCGTCGGCCTGTTATTTACAAGAGCTTGTCGCCTGCACTCAAGGGTCCGTGTTTAGTTCGGCTCGCGCAAGCGAGCAGTTTCCAGTGGCACCTCGTGGAGGAGCGGACGTCACCACCTTTTGACATCCCTCAAGTTAAGATTAAACTTAGAGCCAAGAAGCTGTCAAAACGGTAAAGGTTAGCAGGTCAGAATTCGTTCAGGAGGTGCATTTTGCAATTGTAACCGAATTTTTGTAATTAGCGTCCCAGCTCCATGAAGCTACCAAGGGCTCCTTTCAGTGTTCCATGGGAGGCTCAAACCCCTTTCTGGTAAGAAACTCGATTCTGAATGCGCGCAACAGCCGGCACCTCTTCCCGCTACAATGCCCAGACTCCCGTCCTACTAGACAATGACAGTCAAATAAAACAGTAGGCTTAACCTTTAAAAAAAAACCTAAATTGAATGAATTACGGCTAAGCAAGCGTGGTAGTTCGGCCGGAAGAGACTCCAGCTGTTGTAGGCACCGATTCCAGGTTTTAATTCACCTTTCCTTCCAGAGCAACCAACACACCATTCATTCGCGCTAACTGGTACAACACCGGCCGTACTTTTTGGTCTTTGGGTAAAAGCATTTTGTTAGCGCTGTTCAAACTGTGTGCTTTATGAAATAAATCCGATGTATGGGATAGCGCCGCTCTGAATATAGGGACCGAATCCAAATGTTAACATTTACTGGGCGATCTTCTCGGATAAGTCCCAAATATCGAATTTATTTTTGAAAGCATGCCATTTAAAGAGCGATATAAAAAACGGTGGAAAAGGAGTTTTTGCGCTTTTTCCGCTCGAAAATCAAAAGATACGGCCAGTATTGTACCGTATTTGTCTAGGAAGAATAAAGCACTGACATCGCTACTGGCTGGCCACCACAAGTAATTGCTCAGGCCCAATACGCATTCAAATTGCCTCATCACGTAGAAGCAGACTGCGTGGCTCATCCCGCGTAGGAATTGGAAACGCCTTGTCTCTATTTTCTTTTTCTTTATTGAAGTCATGAGGAGAGAGTGCCCACGTAAAGAATTCTACGTCACCATTGAGCTGAAATTGGGAAATCTACTTTGAAATTTTGGTACCTGAAACATTGTTCTTATGTTATATTATGTTCTCCTATTCAAATTTTCAATCACTTCAATCTCTAAAGTACGAAATCATTGCATAAATTCTTACAGTTATTTCTTTTGAGCACATTCTACAGTACCGCCGCTAAACACTCAACCAAACGACGTTTGCGACGCAAAAACGCGTTTTTTGCGTCGCATCATGATAACTTTGTCCAAAATAAAGATTTTCTCACCAAAATTGGCAAGGGCTCCTAACATCACCCTACCTACCAATGGGCATTCGACCGCCATTAGAAATGGATGAAAGCCTGAAAACCAGTGCCGCAATTAAGGAGGGTCCTAATTACTGTGACCCGACCCAACACCGTCGCCGAGTCTCGCTTAATTATGTCCCTAGGCACAAATAGTGCTGCCCAGTTGAATTTTAAAATTCTTGTACCTAATTCAATTTTATTTTCCTTTCAACTATGACCTTCCTCTGGCTGCGACAATTCATTTGATACTAAATTTGGCAGGAAAAGGAACACGAAGCCTGCAGCTGCTTCAACCGATTTCGTTTATTTGAAAGGAAGGATCCTCAGTCTAAATCCTGTTATTGTAGCTCGACATCTACTCTTTAAGGAGAAAAAATGACATAGAAAAATTAGGTTTGCGATTTATTTCGGGCATTTGAGTGCTGGTTGCAATTCGTCAAAACTGCAAGTGAAACTTGGCAAACAGCACACTCTGTCGCCGATTTTGGCCTCGAATATCTACGTTCTAAGGGCATGAGTTAGTCTAATAAATATGTTGGCTAACCACACACAAAATAGAGACTCGTATTATCAAATATTGAGCAGCCGGGTGACCAGATGCCGGAATTTCTATTGGTTAAAGTGACGACTTCTTTCAAAAGTGCGACTGAGCTTCTACAGCGTTTCATGCTCAGTCTTCGCAGAATGAATTCTGGACAGCCCAGCATTCATATTAAGCAATTTTTCGCTCAAAACTTTCAACCAGTCCAGACGCCAATATTCTGACGCACCAGATCGAGCGCTGACGTAGAAGTCTTCTTCGATCGTAATTGCGCTGACCTGACATGCCCTACAGAGACATTGCACTCTGCTGCATGACCAACAAATCCCACCATTGTCTTTCTCGTAACTGCGGGCCCGTTCGACTTTATGCAGCTCACCATTATCGATCCATGCTGCCAAATCTTGATGAGCTTTGGGGATTCCGGATTGCGTAGGTCACAGATGAATGTGTTAGGCAATATTGGAGCTTCACACAAAATAAATTTCAGCTGTTGTTGTTAAGTCCAATCAACTCTATTTTATTTCCCTATTTGAAAATTATTTGTAGTGAAACAGCTTCATACGAGCGGTAAAGCTAATTAGCATAGAAGCTGACCTTACTGTACCATTTTTACGTAAAATTTAAAAAAGGCAATTTTCAGTTCAAATTGGATACTTTCACGTTAAATTGGATACTCTTCTAAGCTAGGAGAAAAAAAAATTTCAAAATTGAAAACAATGACTTTTGAAAAGAAAGCGAACTCTTCCAAATCAAAACGAGCTTCTTCTACTTCAAACTGACACTAAACTAAACACTCTCCAAAAAGGTTTGTCATAACTTTTGCTCAAGAAAAATTTTAGTATGGTTTCTTTGAAGTTTTAATTAACTTTCCCAAAAAGTGAACACTTCGCTTGAAGTTTTAAATAGTGGTTTACAGCTTGTTTTAGAGAGTCGAAAAGCGGAAATTTTTTAGCAGCAAACACGGATTGCGCCATGCACTTGTCCAAGACGTCGTGATTTTTGTTCGATTGATAGCAAAATTGCTT
>CANAIB010000199.1:0-16000 GCA_947359475.1 Heligmosomoides polygyrus bakeri
CCTTCAAGCCCATATGTAACGTATCACATCACCGCTGTTTCTAGTCGCTTTCCTGACAAATCTAACTCAGTGCCTTGCGGACGCTGTCTTCCTCTCCACGCAGAACGTGGCCGTACCATCGTAAGCGAGCTTCGCGCATCTTGTCAGCTATCGGCGCGACATCGAACTTCTCCCGAATAGCTTTATTTCGGATGCGGTCCATGCGCGTGACTCCAGCCGTCCAGCGCAGCATCTTCGTCTCCATGACGCTGAGGCGCGTTTCAACTTCCTTGGTCGAAGGCCAACACTCAGCGCCGTACTTCGCTACCGTCCGCAAAACCGCTCTGCAGAACTTTGACTTCAAGCGCTCCATATCTTCCTATCGCATATCACACCAATCAACGAGCGCCACTTGGACCAAGCTGCTCTCACGCGTAAATTTTGCGACCAGGAAAGAGATTCCTCTCATATTCAGAAACCTGGGGCATCATGAACGACGAGGTGCTGACTGCACAGATGTCTGCATACTTACATTAGCAGTTACATTGTAGTCACCGAAACTATAATAGTACTCAGAATTCATTCTGGGATCTAAGATGGAGAGCTTCCAAAACTGCGGTGTGCTTTTGCGATGCAATTTTTACAGGATGAAGGGTCCCGTGTCGGGAGTACAAGACCATAGTTACTTTTTTCGGAATGGGCTTCTGTGGTTGAAGAAAGGCGTGTGAAAACGTCAGCGCGAAGTTCATCACGCCCTGCTGCCATCCAACGAATGTGGTCAGTTGGTGTAGTGGATAGTGGCTCTGCTTCAGGTCGCAGATCCCGTTCTTCTGTGACGGGACATTTTTTGCATTTCAACTGACTGATTAAGATTTGAGAGATCTTGACGCCTACACAATTTTTAGGCGTTTTCTGCACATCTTTTTCCAGTGTGCTGGGGAGAGTAACTTTTTTTTGCGGCTTGTTTATTACTGATCGGTTTTTAACCAGAAGGCAATGAGAAAGGTATTCAACATAAAGGTGTATGGATGTTCAACACCAAAACACTAGTAATACACAGGCATGAAGTGCATGATCAGGAAGGCATGTCGGCTGGCTGAATCTGGCCGATGGCACTCGAAGGTATAGTCTGAACAATCAAAGTCTTTCGTCAGGCTATAGCAACTTAAGTCGCCACGTGATTCGAGAAGCCGGCACATGAGCCCCGAATAAAAGTACAGCTATGGATCATCTGATGGTCGAAGACATGCTCAAAGAAAGTGAGCATAGTAGAATAGCGTAGAAGGAGAGCATGTTAGATGCCTTTCTCAATGCCTTTTGGTTAAAAAAGGCCAGTAATAAGCAATTCGCAAGAAAGATCCTCTCCACACCATATAGCTAGAAGAAATGTGCAGAAAACGCCAGAAAATTAAGTAGGACCTCTCAAATCTCAACTAATCAGTTGAAATGCAGAAGAACCGAACCTGCTATCTTGCCCGCCTGATCAACGCCACTATCCGCTGCACCAACTGACACATTCGCTGAGTGGCAGCAGGGCATGGTGAATTTCGCGCTCCCATTTTCACCCGGCTTTCTTCAACCGCAGAAGACCATTCCGAAAAAATTAACTATGATGTTGAACTCCCTACTCGGGACCCTAGTCCGGTAAAAATTACATTGCACAAGCTCACCGCAGGTTTGGAGGCTCTCCTTGTAAGATGATAACTAGATGGCTGATTAGTCATGATGGATCCACACTTCCAGAGGAATATTCAGTTTCTGCCAGTCTATAAGCTCCCTGATATGAAGGTGACACAGCTGGACAGTTCCTAGATGGTTCTCGAAGTAATTGTTTCGGAATTCAATAAGTTTGTTGTTGTTGTTGTTTGTTGTTTGTTTCGGAATTCAATAAGTCACCCAAGTGGCTATTTGTAACTAATGAATCAAGAATTTTATTATCATTCAAATGTTGAGTGCATTTTCCTAACATACAATGCAGGCATAGTCTTTGCTGGCATATTAGTTTTGCCCCGTATTCAGCCGTTGCCATTGTTGAGTGCTTTTTTTGGTAGTCAACTTCAAGAACATAAATACTAGAGTTGTCGAACAGATTTCTGTCACAATTATACAAAAAAGAACTCTTTTTAATTGATTTTTAATCTTTTAATTTATAAGCTGATTGTGTTCAATAGAAAACTTGTGTTGAACAGTGCCCATTTCCGTTTCCGCCTTTCGGTCAAAAAAAAAACAGGCGGAACACGCAACGGAACGGAAGAGCTCAAAATGGCCGGAAGCTGGAATTCGGAACGCGGAAACGGAATTTCCGCACATCACTGCTTACAATCGAGTCTCGGAAACGCTCGAAGACGCTTATACTAATACCGCTGGTGGTCCTAGGACTACCGCATAGAACGGCCTTGAAGCCACGTCCTATGTCTCTTGACTTGCGGCAGGACCACCTCGTCTCCTGCAGCGCACAGAAAACAACTCTTCTGCGCTCCAGTGCTTCAACCAACTTGCACGAGCTGCCCGTCAACGTACCCACATTCAACGTAGCGCGGGTCCTGTTTATGTTACGGGACTTTCGGAATAGCTCAGTTGCCCCTCGATGCCGTCCTCGCATCAAGAACTCTCGCATACTTCTCATGCCCGCCGGGCTTCGCGAGTGCGCGTCGGCTCCCACGGGCGCCGCAGCACTATCTCGGAACACTTGAGGTGACATACACCATGTGATGTGACATGGGTCTTCATAGGCCGGCCTGTCACAAGGGCCTGTCGCCAGCAATCGAATGTCCGTGTTCGGCTTAGCTCGCAAAGCGGGCAGTTTCCAGTGGCACCACGTGGAGGAACGGACATCGCAACCGTACGCAACACCCTTTTTTCATTAAATTAATTATGTGTGTAGAATTGTTTTTACAAATAATGCCGTAATTATTGTCTGCTTTATCTAAGAGAAAAACTATAAAAACGCTTTGAAGTCTACAAATTGTTATGCAAGGTATGTGATCTCTTTCACTAAGGTCATTGTTATTTATCAATGGTTTTGTGTTGTTTCGGTACTGTAACTTGAAGAAATTTTTCAACTCTAGCATTTTCTTGTGAAACTCGATAAAATCGTCTTATGTGGTTCACCACTTTTCGACCGTTACTTTGTATATGTTATATATTTTCATCTCTACTATGTTTTATTAGGTTGTCCCATAAGTTTTCGCCGTTTTTTTTCAACGATTCACTGCAGATTTCGCCGGCGGTCTCCTGCATAGCGCTGCATAGCTTCCAAAAAAAAATGACTTGCTCCATCAGAGCGTGAATTGCATTTCTTTCCTCATCATGAATTTTGTCAATTTTTAGGTCGTTGAATTGAAAAGTGAAAAGTGAAAAAGTAGCCATTTGCGCACTTGTTCTCTCCGCTTAGCTTTGTAATTTTTGCGCAGTTTTTCATAGCACATGGAAGACAATGTTCTGTGCTACAAGAATATGTGTTAGTGCTATTTGCTCATTTGTCCTTTATTGATTTTTAGGTCATCAAATTGGGACGTCCGAAGGAGGATGGTTGTTTTTGCCGACAGCTCCTGCTCTATGGTTGGACTTTTTGGGTTGGTGTTATATATCATTCCAAAGAAAATGTCTATTTCTGTAAGAATATGTGTTGCGTTTATTGATTTCTATTGAATATCAGCAAAATGCCAAAAACAGAAAAACCGTCTTCACCAACAACTCCTTCTCCTTTTTCAGTTGTTGATATTCGACAGAAATCAGCGTGAGCCAATAAACGCAACACAAACTCTTACTGAGCAAGACATCTTCTTCCAAACGACATATAACACCAAACAAAAAATTCGAACCACAGAACCGGAGTTTCGGTAAAATTTCGGACGGAAAAGTCGGACGTCCCAATTTGATGACCTAAAAATCAATAAAGGGCAAGTGAGAAAATAGGTCCAACACATATTCTTGTAATAAAAAACATTGTCTTCCAAGCGTTATAAAAAACTGCGCAAAAATTACAAACCTAAGCGGAAAGAACAAGTGCGCAAATGGCTACTTTTTCACTTTTTCACTTTTAACTTCAACGACCTAAAAATTGACAAAATTCATGATGAAGAAAAAATGCAATACACGCTCTGATAGAGCAAATCATTCTCTTTCAAACGCTGTGTAGCGCTATGCAAGAGACCGGCAGCGAAATCTGCAGTGAATCGTTGAAAAAAAACGGCGGGGACTTATGGGACAACCTAATATTTTTAGTCTATGGCTTGTGCCTTTTCTTATATTTTTTAAATTCTCCATGTTCAATAATATCTATGTTTTTTGTGGTTATAAACAGGGTTTGTGAAGCAGCATATTTATGCTTTTGATTACTGTAAATGCATGCTTTATTTGGTATTTTGTTTCCTACATTCGTGTCTTTAAGAGATTTGTTGTAATTCAATATGGTACGGAATATTGGTCGTTCATAAGTTAAAACCACTCTAAGACGATGAAGCTGTAGTTGAGTTATTCTAGATTATCTCTCTGACTTTAATGTTGATAAGTATTTTATTAAAATTGTTAAATTGTCAAAAATTTTACTCTTGTACTCCATATCTGTATATTTAAGTGTCTTTTTGTATTCTTGATGGAAGGCCTGTATTTAATGTTTGCTAACAAACATAAACAATATGCTTCCTTTCTTGACCAACATTTGTAAGAAATTCTGAGTTTGAGCTAACATTAATAAGTGTATTTAAAATTTGTTCGTTGAACTTTATAAATACTATATACATTTGCTGTTTCTATATTCTGTTCATGGGTAACATAACGCATAAATACTGTATAGAGTCACGATTTTTTCTTTTTGCTTCCTCTATTTGTTCTTTCTTTTATAAATTGAAGAGAATAAAGAGGACGACTTGTCTTATAGTTAAGTGGGATACTAAAATGGTCTGATTCACCATCGATGACACCAGTCTTGATTCCGATTTCATTCATGAAGAGGGTTGCTCATGTTGTTGTTTCTCCTCTAACATTTATAATTGATCAGTCACTGATCTACTCCGAGGTCCCGGAAAGATGGACACATTTCCTTTTAGCTGTTTTACTGTAGAAAAGTAACTCCGCCTGTGGAAATACGAATTCGGCAACCGATGCGCAAGCGTTGATGAACCGAACACGGGGCGCCGGTGCGAAGTCCACTACTGGTTATACGGCAAAGATGTTCACTCCAAAACGAGGAGTTACGGTTGCATCATGGAACGTCCGAACGGCCTATCAGGTAGTACAGAAGGAGATCATCGCACGTGAGTTTGTCAGATACAAGGTGAACTTTGCTGCGCTATCGGAACTACGGCTCACTGGATCCGACGAACAAAAATACCTGTTCCCGACAGAAACGCTCAGGTTGTTTTACTCTAGTGGAGACAAGCATACGGAAGGCGTCGGATTCGCTTTGGACGAAAACGCAGTTAACTGTGTACTCGCGTTCCATCCAATCTCCAGTCGAATAGCAGTATTGACGCTCTCTGGTACAACTCGGACAGACATCTTCTCAGTCCCAACGGAGATCGGCCCAGATGATGCAAAAGACGACTTCTACAACAGCTTACGGACGGCTATTGACTTGGTCTCGAAAACAGACGTTATCTTGATTGCTGGAAACTTTAACGCTCGTGTTGGCAGGAATCGCAGTGGATGGGAGGAGGTACTGGGTCGACATGGTGTAGGCGAAGTAAACGACAATGGTGTTCGGCTCCTGACATTTGCTGCCGCAAATGGATTACTGATCGGTAATAGCATCTTTCAACATAGGCAGATTCATCAGCTAACGTGGCGTACGCCAAATGGTACTGACTCTGCACTTCTGGACTATGTCCTTATCAACAGGCAATTTAGAACATCTATCAGCGACGTACGAGTAAAACGTGGTGCTGACTGTGGATCGGATCACCATCTCGTGTGTGCCAGAATGCTCAGGTTGCAGAAAGCAAGAGGAAGTACTAAGCGTATCATACGACGAAACTAGGCCATCCTCGCGGAGCCATCATCCAGAATACAATTCCAACTAAAGCTGGCGAATCGCTTTGCTTCACTTGCAGAGAAGTGCGATGTAGGTGAAGAAGAAAGGCAGTTCACGAGCGCGGTTTGTAAAAGCGCTAAAGAAATTTGTCCAATTATTAGGCAACGCACGCAGCCCTGGATATCGGAGCCGTGTCTCGATCTCATCGATCAAAGAAACGCGCAAGACTCGTGAATCGTGAACGCTACGCAAAACTCAATCACGCAACTCGATGCCAACTTGAACTCGAACGTGAAGCTTATTGGAATTCTGTAGCGGAACAAGCCGAGGATGCTGCTTGCAGAAATAAATTTGAACTCTTTACGCCACGTTGAGACGCCTTACAGGTTAGAAAAAGCCGACAACCGATAACGTCAGAAAGGCTGATGGAAGCTTCGCAAAATCACTTGAAGAGCGCCTCCAACGACGGAAGGAATTCTTCGAGACAATGCACAATCATGTCGCACCAGGAGGCCCTCAAGTTGCACCACCATCGGTCCTTATACCAGAGACAGTCGCATCGGAGACTACGCTAACCAGAGACGAGGTTGCTGAAGCTATTACGAAACAGCAAAGCTGCTGGAATTGATGGTATGACGGCTGAAGCGCTGAATGCTGGCGGAGAGGTACTGATCAACCGCCTACATTCCCTGCTGAAGTTAATTTGCAGAGTGGAAAAAATTCCGGCGACATGGAAACAGGCTATCATCGTACCAGTCCTAAAAAAGGAGACGGTTGTGACTTCAAAAACTATCGCGGAATAAGCCTGCTTTCTATAACGGGAAAGGCATTTACGAGAGTACTTCAAGCAAGGCTGCAGAAACAACGTGAATGTACCGCTAGGAAGAAACAAGCTGGCTTTCGTCCAGGAGGAGGCTGCTGCGAGCAGATTTTTGCTCTCAGACAGATAATGGAAGAACGCATACAATGTGCAAGGCGATTGATCGTCGTATTTGTAGATTTCCGGGCAGCATTCGATAGCGTCTACTGGCCAGCTCTTTGGAGGGCAATGGAATCAGAACATATTGCACCGAAAATAGTATGACAACTACAAGAGACCTACGCCAACTGCTCCAGCTTTGTCCGCGTACGTGAAGGAACGTCAAACGCGTTTACAATTCGATCTGATGTAAGGCAAGGATGCGTGTTGTCGCCGTTACTGTTCAACATCGTCGTGGATGCAATTATGCAGAAGGTGTGTAGTGGACGACAAGGAGTTCAAATTGGAGATAATCAGTTCGTTACGGATCTCATGTTCGCTGACGATAGTGCTATCTTTGCAGACTCTGATGCAGAGGCAAACGATATTCTTCGAGAAATCGCTGCTATTGCTCTTCCATACGGATTAACTAAAAACGCTGAAAAGACAACGGCGCTCACAACCGATCGCCCACCATGCACACTCTTCTTGGACAACTCCCAGATCGAACAAGTCGCGGAGTTCAAGTACCTCGGTAGTGCAGCAGAACAAAGTCTCATGCACCGCGGAAATCCACAGCAGAATTGGCAAGGCTGAGACGACCTTCGGCTCACTAACCTGATGTCTATGGAGGAGACACAACGTGTCGCTCGCAACAAAAATGCGTGTATTTCGATTTATTGTAATGCCAATACTGCTTTATGGTGCGGAAACATGGGTACTTCTGAAAGCTGATTTGCAGAAGCTAGAAGTCTTCCACATGAGGTGCCTACTAAACGTCTCAATTCGTGATCGGATTAAAAATGACAATATCCGCAGGTCCTGCTGCAATCAGTCCACTGTCGAATCCAAAATCCGAAAACGCAGGCTACGGTGGTTTGAACATGTAAGTCGAATAGCGGCTCAACGAATGCCCAACAAATTGCTGCGAAGAATCAGACCAAGTGAATGAAAAGTCTAGCGAGCTGCACCAGAGAAGACGTGGATAAAACAAATACACGACGAGGCTTGTGTTTAGAGCGCGGGAGTGAAATGGCTCTGGATCGTCTGTCATGGCAGAACTTTGTCCGTGACTCTCACCACTCCATGGCACCCACAGCGACGCTACTGGCTTCGAGGACGCCCTCAAACCTGACGCCCGCTAATGGGGAGTAAGCAAGTAAGTACTGTAGAAAAGTATTGTAAGTGATGTAAGCAACTATAGACCCTCGAGTACTACTGCCTTTCTATGCAGGGTAATTGAAAGAGTAAGGAAAAACCATTTGTTTACTTATTTACAATCTAACTACTTGATACCGGCGTACCAGCACGGATTTATTCCAGGCAAGTCTACTGAAATTAAAATGTTGGAGAAAATTCATGATTGGTCCAACAGCTTAGATTCAAAGAGATCATCGGATGTAGTATATTTCGATTTCTACTTCTACAAAGCTTTCGATCGCTTTAGTCAGAAAAAATTACTTTACAGAATTTCCAGGCTTGGGGTACACTTTGTTATTTACAAGTAGCTAGAAGATTACCTTACTAATAGGACTTTCCATGTAACGGTAGGGTAGGCTTATGCAAGGAGGTTAAAAGTGGAGTGCTCCAAGGAGGGATGCTTTCTCCTCAATGATTCCTTCTCTCTTTATGATTTGTACTTCCGACATTCCAAACTTACTAGAAGATTGCGGTGTGGGGGTCAAGCAATTTGCGGATGATGTTAAGGTTACCGAAAGTCATTTCTTGTGAAGATCATAACATCTTGCAACTTGCAATTGATAGGCTGCAATGGTGGTCTTCCCAATGAAGTCTCACCTGAGCGCCAGAGAAAACATTTCATGAGGATTAGTGGCCCCCGGCCTCTACTGAATATAATGTTGAAGGCAATACTATTGCAAGAGTTCAGGCTGTAATAAGGAATCTTGATTTCGTTATACTCAGGCGCAGATTTGCCAAATTTTCAGAGGCCTTTCGACTCGAAGTAATGGAGTTCTACAAAAAGGGGGCGTCCTTGGCTTCGACCGCCTTGAGCGTAGCAGTCAGGTTTGGTGACGTGGAATTCCCCCATTGTACGCGTACGTACGTGTCATGCAAGTTGCACCGAGAGGGGCCTAGGTCAAACGGGTAAAAACCCGTAACTTTTTAGAGTACGGATGGACTGCCCCCTCCGTCCGCTAGTTGCGACCTCATGCCCGACCTATTGTGGAGTGTAGTTCCACACTATTTTCGCCTTCAAAGAAGGAAGATATTGAATTTTTAGAAAAGATTCAGAAAAACTTTACCAGAAAGACAGTTCTTAGATCAGAGAGTTTTCTTCACTTCAGAGTTCCGCGTTCTAACATAAGAAACAAATACCTCAATCTGAACACTCCGGAGTCCCGTCGAAAGGTCAGGGATGTGTGTGTGCTCTTTAAAATGCTTGCAAGAATCACTGACGTGGACGTTTCTCAATTTTATACAATAAACTCTTTTAAGACTAGGGGTGGGCCGGAAAAGATATCTTTTGCATGTCGAGTACAAAATTAAGCCCCGTGTTTGTACTTGTAAGTTAGCTTCATCTTATTTAGAGGTAAGGCACAAATTCATACTTGGTCGTCAGCTCCTGTGTTTTTCGAGCGTGTAGTGCAGAAGAAGTTTTTGTCTTTCCGAAATATTATGTGTAACATGGTTTGATTATGGGTTCTCGATTTTCAGTGTTTATTTTTCTCTTGCGTGTGTCTTAAATCGCGGAATAAATTTCTATTATTTCTAATTTTAGATATACTGCCATATCCTTTTATGATGTCGTTCAATCCAAATGGATAAACACTATTAAGAAGTCTGATCCAGAACAGCTCTTTGCTGAGCAGCTTATTTTTACCTGAATTTCCTTCCGATGAGTCTAACACTATAAATTTTGGGGTAGACCGGCATTTGCGAAAATGTTGATATGACGGAGCATTTTTTTATTAATAATATACTACACATGTTTTCTCATCTTATCTTTAAGGCTTCGAGATGTAACCCCAGGTACTTATTACAAGCGTCGCAGCTTATTCAATCGATCTGATTTTACAGTTAGATTTCACATTTTATAAGCGTTAATAAGTTTAGTAACCGATGACCTTAAAAAAGTTTTAAAAGTAATTTGTTTGCAATAACTACAATGGAACTACATGAATACTCTTTGTTAGAGTTACTAAAATTTTAGGAAAGCTGAATCTCTGAACCAAACCAGAAGAGGTAAGCGTAAAAATGTACATATATTACCATATACAAACAGCGCTCCATTGTATAAACACTTAACGAATTATTTTTGCGGCATTATAATATATAACTTGGAAGACAATGTTCTGCACTACAAGAATATGTGTTGGTCCTATTTTCTCACTTGTCCTTTATTGATTTTTAGGCCATCAAATTGGGAATTCCGACTTTTCCGTCCGAAATTTTACCAAAACTCCGGTTCTGTGGTTGGACTTTTTTGCTTGGTGTTATATATCTTTCGAAAGAGGATGTCTTGCTCAGTAAGAATTTGTGTCGCGTTTATTGGCTCACAATTTCTGTCGAATATCAGCAACTGAAAAAGGAGAAGGAGTTGTTGGTGAAGACGGTTTTTTCTGTTTTTGGCATTTTGTTGATATTCAATAAAAATCAATAAACGCGACACATATTCTTATAGAGCAAGACATTTTCTTTGGAATGATATATAACACCAACCCAAAAAGAGCAGGAGCTGTCGGCAAAAATAACCACCCTCCTTCGGACGTCCCAATTTGATGACCTAAAAATCAATAAAGGACAAAAGAGCAAATAGCACTAACACATAAAAAAAGCGAAGAGAACAAGTGCGCAAATGGCTACTTTTTCACCTTTCACTTCAACGACCTAAAAATTGGACAAAATTCATGATGAAGAAAGAAATGCAATAGATGCTCTGATAGAGCAAATCATTCTCTTTCGAAAGCTGTGCAGCGCTATGCAGGAGACCGCCGGCGAAATCTGCAGTGAATCGTTGAAAAAAACGGCGAAGACTTATGGGACAACCTTATATATATATATATATATATATATATATATATTTATATATATTATATATATATATATATATATATATATGACAATCTATTTTTTAGCAGATCACTTAATTTTTGCTTTCCTGCGATTTTAAATAAGTTTCGAAGCATTGTTGACCGATGGTACAAAAATTCTTGAACCTAAGAGTGTATTTTGTTCGTCTGGAACACTTCTTATTTAGCGCAGTTTAGTGGAGGAGGTTGTACTCGTTTAGTATACGGCTTAAGATTTCTGAGATACGATAAGTTGAATGCCTGGAAATTATAGCAGATCATGAAGTATGTGGTTCTCCTACTCCTATTGATCCGTTTGTTTCTACAGTTCTAGCTCTGTGTAATATAGATTTTCTGGCGAGCAAAGTGAATTTGATCAGCATTTCTCATTAAGACTCCCTAAGGCAAACTTTCCTTCCTAATACCTCTAGTACTTAGTGGGAGGAGAGCACATGTTATCATCTTGCGTCTGAGTCATCAGATACGCACTGACACATCTTTTTTGATGATATTAATACCACTGCACCGTCTCTCTTGCATTGAATACGGGAATGCAGTTCGCATTTTGAAGAGAAGGACATTCATCCAACACTAACCTGAAGTCATTCGCTACGTCCCCACTCCACATTCAATCATTTGGCAGCTTCTTTTAAGTTCTGATGTTAAAATTGAGCGGCGTGCGTTTTGCATTTTGATTTGCTATTAAGTTATGCCTACATCCAGCCTGAATTAGAAAACACCTATACATTAACCACTAACTTGAATCGATCTAGGAAACCAATTCAAGTAGTCCAAACCAGATTCACAGATGGAAAAAAGTCAATCGATATCGAGCCCCAATACGGTACTTTTCCAATGTTAGCATCGCGATAAGCTTTCCCAATAAACACTTTTTCAGGCCTAAGAGCGCTAGTGTGCCGCCTTTTTTATCTAGAGAGATTAATACATAAGTAGCAGGTTTAATTCGTGATTGAAACGGGTCCTGTGCTTAGGCATGCCAGAAGGAAGCGGGCGGAAAGGTAACCCTCTGCGGCCTCTTTATTTCGGACGTAGCGCGCTTGCGCACAGCTAGTTCGAGTCTGGTGAATGACAAGACATGCCCCTTGGCGATGGATACCTGTTTGTTTTCGCGATCCTCTGCCATTCTCAGGAAACCGATATGCTAGACTTGCCGGCTGATTTATAGAATGCGAAGTTCTTGTGCTCTGCTAAGTGGTTGGCCAAGTGTTTCAACCAGACTGCAGCGGAGAAGGAAGTATCTGATGATAGAAAAGTACGACAATTTCAATTTGAAAGAAAAGAGCATCACTTCTCAAACTACTGTCTTAATCGGTTGCTTTTGCATGGCACAAAAATCTTCGAGCGACTCCTCGACAGGCGAATTCGTAAAACCGTCAAGCTTTCCGACAGCTAGTGTGGCTTCTTGGCTGGTTGTGGCACCGTCGATGAGTACGACGGACAGTGCAGACAGACCATCCATAAGCCATCTAAACTGATAAATACCTGCCGCCCGATTTCTGGATGGACAAGCGTCTCGAGAAACAGAAGTCGGCGCATCTTTCCTTCCTCGACTTGCAGAACGCCCTTGATCGCGGACAACACGGCGTTTCTGAAGAACTTGCAGAGTGGTTATGCATGCTATACTCTTGCTCGAAGAGTAAAATATGAGCTGCAACAGGCACCACGATTGACTCGTTCTTTCCCCCACTTCTTGCTATGGATGCAATTAACACAAGACCTTCAAAAACCAGGGCTTTTCGTTATGATAACGTAATGCTCGTATGCGAAGGTAAAGATGAACTCAAGTGGCAGGTGCAAGCTTGGAGTGGCAGATTGGGGATGTTCGGGCTCAAAACGGACGTCAAGAAGGCTGCACGGGCATTAACGAGCCCAGCTACATTAAGATTAATGGCTTTTACGCACTTCGATTTTCAAGTACCTGCTGTGAGGAATAGCGTCTGATGGAGTCAGATTGATGAAGATAACTCCTGCGTGAGTGCCGCTTAGACCAAGTGGCGCTCGTTGACTGGAGTGCTCTGCGACAAGAAGAGCGCTCTCAGAGCGCTTGAAGTCAAAGATCTATAGAGCCATCATCCGACCGGTACTTCGAACAGTACTACATGCTGATTTTTTTTGCGACGAAGAAACCGAGAGACTGCCCCAGCGTCATTGAGAAGAAGACGATGCGATGGCACTACTGAAGTCAGGCCAGGGTCAAGCTTGAGGTTCGGGAATCGAAGGGGGGGGGGGTCGTACTGCGGCCTCGTCTGGAGGGGGGGGGTCGTACTCTCTCGGTTTTGGCAGAGGACTCTCCCCAAATTCAGGTTTTTAGATGATGTTTGCATCTATTAATAAGTTTCGTTTTTCTTCGTTTTATTTCTTATCTCCATTGATTTTTTTCAATTTTTTAATGTGATTTTTGTACCCTTTAATAGGTTCATCTTTCCAGATGTGATTTCTACGCTTACGTCTAGCACGTGGAAATTCGCTCGCAGCTTCCTCCACAGATGATCTCATTGATTTATTGAATATAATTATATGAAAATAGGATTGAATATCAAAAAATTTTTAATGCCGATTACTGTGCAGTGAAAAATAAAGATTTCCTGTCTGCAGATTTATGTTCAATGAGAGATTTTCATTTTTTCAGATTTTCCCAGGACGTCATGGACATGGTAGTTTTCTGCCTGATGAGCGACATCTACTTCCAGAGTTGCACTCTATAAAATTTCAAGTGTTAATTACTGAGGACGACCTAAGTGCTTTCCCTACAAGATTTTTGAAGCGCTCTTCGAGTCGATGACGGAATGGCAACCGAAGGACGGACTTGCTTGAAAAGTAATTTCTCTCCTGCAGGAAACAGCATCAGAAGATGAAATCGCACCCTATAAAATTTTAAGCCCGTTTGACACACAGCGATAAAACTATGTTTCTCTGAAACGATATTCTATATGATCAGACGTCTCGATTTACCGAAAAGATATCGACACACTAATCACATGGAACACGTTACTTTTAGAACCTGCCTTTTAAAGCATAGAAAACACATCTACTAAAGCTTTATGAATTTTCCAGGAGCCCCAAAAAATCTCCGTTTTACGGCAGTTTAATGCGGCCACTGCGTCCTCTGACATGACCAATCGCAATTGAAATATGGATGGACTCCTCGCTGGAAATTTTTTTCTGCCTTCTGAAGGACAGGACGACAGAGAGTGGAATTGCATCATATAAAATTTTAAGTCATGCTTAACACACAATAAAAACTATGCTTCTACGCTGCGATGAAGATATGACGAGGATGGATCGCATACAAAATTCTCATTTTTCATGAAAATATTATTTTTTAGCCGAAGCAGATCACCCATACGGATAAAATCTAGCCACAGGAATCTAGAAGTTTTGATCAATTCACTGTGAAAAAATTGTGATTTTCTGGATAGAACAAGTTGAATCGACCTCTGGTCGACTTTGCACCAACGTCATCGGAGCATGAAATTAAACGTTCACAAAAAGGTTCACACCTCGGTAAGTTTTTCGTATTTTGAAAATTCTTTTAGTTTTTCATAAAGTAGATAAAACGCCCTTTCTCATGGTGTAGAAATCGTTTTCCAGAAAAGGAGTCGTCACGCTTGGCTGCTGGTTCGATTTTTGAGCGAAAAAATTGAAGTGGCTTCAAAAAAATATTCATAAGTTGACCAATTCTTCGAAGTTTCAAAATCCCGCTAGCTTTTCAGAAACTAGAGGAAGAGCCCTTTTTTTGCTATGTAAGAATTAATGTCCAAAAATTCGGTCTTCATGCGCGGCAGAGGAGGTTGAATTTCGGTTCCATGTCGCGAAAATACGTACCGAAAATCGAACCCCCCGCCCCCGCCCCGCATGAAGACCCCTTTCTTGGAAAACCGTTCTTATACGGTTAGAGAGCACATTTGCTCTATTTTTTGACGAGCGAGCGGGATTTTTGATTTTCGAAAAAATAGCCGAGATATGATCAATTTTTGGAAGTCGTGAACTGAATCCTTCACCGGCGTCATCGGAGTGATTTCACAAAAATATTCATAACTCAATTATTTTTTAGAAATTCAAAAATCCCGCTAGCTTTTTGAAAAGTAGATAAACAGCGCTTCTTTAAGGTTACAAACTCGTTTAGCAAAAAAGGGATCTTCATGCGGGGCGGGGGGGGGGTTCGATTTCTGGTCGATTTTAGCCGAAAATCGACCAATTGACGTCGGTGAATGGTCGATCCGAGATTCAGTTCACGACTTCCGAAAATTGATCATATCTCGGCCATTTTTCCGAAAATCAAAAATCCCGCTCGTTCTTCAAAAAGTAGAGCAAATATGCTTTCTAACCATATAAGAACCGTTTTCCAAGAAAGGGGTCTTCATGCGGGGCGGGGGGGGTTCGATTTTCGGTACGTATTTTCGCGACATGGAACCGAAATTGAACCTCCCCTGCCGCGCATGAAGACCGAATTCTTGGACATTAATTCTCACATAGCAAGAAAGGGCTCTTCCTCTAGTTTCTGAAAAGCTAGCGTGATTTAGAAACTTCGAAGAATTGGTCAAGTTATGAATATTTTTGTGAAGCCACTTCAATTTTTTTCGCTCAAAAATCGAACCAGCAGCCAAGCGTGACAACTCCTTTTCTGGAAAACGATTTTTACACCATGAGAAAGGGCGTTTTATCTACTATATGAAAAGCCAAAATAATTTTCAAAATTCGAAAACTTACCGAGTTATGAACCTTTTTGTGAACGTTCAATTTTATGCTCCGATGACGTTGGTGCAAAGTCGACCAGAGGTCGATTCAGCTTGTTCTATCCAGAAAATCACAATTTTTTCACAGTGAATTGATCAAAACTTCTAGATTCCTGTGGCTAGATTTTATCCGTATGGGTGATCTGCTTCGGCTAAAAAATAATATTTTCATGAAAAATGAGAATTTTGTATGCGATGACTCCTCGTCATATCTTCATCGCAGCGGAGAAGCATAGTTTTTTATTGTATGTTAAGCATGACTTAAAATTTTATATGATGCAATTCCACTCTCTGTCGTCCT
>CANAIB010000200.1:0-16000 GCA_947359475.1 Heligmosomoides polygyrus bakeri
TCTAATAACGCTCTCTACATATCTGAGCCTATAACAAGAGTCATGCCTAGCTCTAGGTTTCCTTCGAGGAGAAGAAGTTTATCCTGAAGTGCTATTGGAAGTTCGGAAACATCATCGAAGTGCGGACGCGATTCAGCGACTAATTCTCCAAGGCACCACCCACTCATGAACAATCAATCGATTCTGAATTGCAAGGTTTCGGGCTGGGCATAGAGCAATCTTGACCATTTGCATGCCACAGAAATCTCGTTATCCTGTGCCTTCATATGAGTCTCAAACGTCTTCCAAAGCTTCGCTAGCAACAATGTTAGAACCTTTCAAATAGAATCTGCATTTTTGAAAGGCGTAATGTGCTTTTATGTTTTTGTTTTTGCCATGTCTTAAAAAACACCAGTCCCTTTAAGGAGGAATTACTTCAAACAGTGCTTACATTTTGGAACTGCCTGTATTAAGGTACTGAGAAGAACATTGGTTCATCCCCGTAGCGTTCGTCTGTTTTTCTCAGTAAACTGATTCAGAGCATAGTTGTCCTTCGAACGAACTCTTTTCTTGTAAAAATGTAAAGCCGTGGGTTCATTTCCTTCAGCTCCATACAAGATGTGCTTAAAAAATGCTTGTACTGTCTAAAAGGATTTTCACAAATCATTATCCTTTCAGCTAAAATAAAGCTTTACAACTTTTCAGAGAAAAAAGCACGATCTCTTTAATATGCTAAAAAAAACATGCAGCTTTGTATGCTTCAAAACAAAATCGAATTTATTATTTTTACTTGAAAAATAAAATGTTTGTAAAATTTCAAACAATGTCCTATTAGTACAGGTGAATTTAAAAATTTCAAAGAAAGAAGTACTAAAAGTACTAAATTTTTTAAACAAAAATTGTTCTAACAATGTTGGAGAGTCCGTTATTTAATCTGAAAGACGCTCTTTTTGATTTCTTAGATGTTCTGTTTTATTCAAAAGGCGTCGAGCTCACATAGAAGAGTGTCCAACTTTGTTTGAAAAGTGTCCAATTTGATCTAAAAAGTGTGTAATTTGCTTCAAAATTGTTAATATAAATATAAAAAATAATATAAATATAAAGGGAGGCAAAAGCGATGAATATGAGAGCTCGAAAGTGAATCTTGATTTTGAGGAGACGAACTATATTTGCAACAACAAATAGCGACTGTTTACAGAATTTACATTGGGTTAGGGCAACTAAAACACAAACAATTCAAGAGCAAAGGCGGAACATGAAACAGTTCTTAGAAGACTGATCGGCGTTGGTTTTATTGCTAGTAGGACACTGCCACTGGGTATCGCACTCAGGCGCGAGCCGAACAAGGGTCATCGGCGGCGCGCCGTCACCGAGCGCTGGGCTCAGGCCGAGTCCAGTTCCCGGTCTCATAGTCGACAGGGTGCAGATAGGGTAAAATTTCGACCATCTCGCATCTGAGCCATATTATATCGTCGGAAAGCTGCTACGGTGGCAAAAATCACCAGCCAAACCGTTTTCTCATTCAGAGCAAACCTGGAGACTAAACCGAAGAAAAGGAGGGAAATTTGCGAAACTGGGTCCCAGTTAAGGCCATAAAATGACCACTTCGGATGGAGACTGCTTCATCACCTGGCAGTTCTCGAATGCTGACCAACGATGCCGTCCAGTAAAGAAGGATCGAGCTCCGTCACTGCTCTAAAACACATCTTGCAACCAATTAAATATGTGGAAAATCCATTACAGCTGAAGAAAACTGCGTACTTGGAGTTAATTATAAGGGGCCGTTTTTTAGCTCTTAAACCTGTTTTGGCAGAGTTTAAAGGAGGTTTTCCCAGCTGGCTTAACATAAATAAATGTTTGCACGGGAGAGTATATTCGGTGCGGAATAGCGGCCTGAAAGTGGACCTTCAGCGTATTTGGATTAAACTTGCGACGGGATCAAAATTAACCAAATCTGCTAGTGTTTAATGTTGCAGCAACAGCTACAACAAGCTGAATTCAGATTTTTTGAGAAAAATAGTGAATCCCGGATTTCGACGAAGCTGGCTAGTGGAGTGGTCAAGGAAGACGCCAATGGCGCTTTTCGAGAGGTCGTAAATCAATTAGCGGACGTTTGGGAGGACGAGCTCCACAACTAGGTCAAGAGTTTGTAATTGTACAGTCCAAGCAGGTAGTTGGATTGGTAGGTGGGTGGTGAATCTAATGGTGCAATTTAATTTTCATATACTAAACTTGAACGAAGTTATGGCACTGCGACGGTTTGCGACGGAAAAATCTGTCGCAAAGCGACGATTGTTCACGAATTAGGAGCGGTATTGTAGCTGCGGCTTGGGCTATCTCGGTCGTTATCAATCGCTATTAATATACCTCTGTATAAAAGCCGGTGGAGGGGAGAGAGGATCACTTCTCGCTTTGCGACTTCAGCTCTCAGCTTTAGCTTACTCAGTACAAGTGCCCTCTCTCCTCCGCACAAGTACTACTGCTAGTGAGTCTACTTCATTGTTTGTATTATTTCGTTGTTATTATAAACTTATAAAATAACTTGTGCTAAATACAACACAAGCTATTCATCAGCAAACAGTTCTGCGTGGCATCATGCAAGTGGGGTAGGTATAGAAAGAGAGAGAGTGTGACTCTCTCTTTCTACACCTACCACATTTGCGTGAAGACCCAAGTTAAACGAATAGGAAGGTATCGAAACGGAGCAAGCTGCTCCAGCTCCTTCCGGCTGCAAGGATGACGTAAAAACGGGAACCGAAAGTTCGAAACAGGGCTTGACCTGGTTCATGCGAACCTTCTTTGATTTGGACTGTGGCGCTGAAATACTGAGAACTATAAGGTGAGGATGAATTACTTCAATAACCCTGAATTGGCTTAACCACGGCATGCACAACTTCTGAGACAAACCGAGAATGGGAGCGAAATCTCGGTGGTAAACGCGGTCTCCTGCCTTGATGGTCAAAGAGGAAACGCGTCAAATTGTTTCCTATATTTTGTCCTTTGACGATCATTAGACACAGCTGCGGCCTTCCAAGCCGCATGAAGTGTAGCTACGAGAATGGCTACGTAAAGAATGGAGTCGGTAAGCATGGGGATGTGCCGTTCGAGGTCATGCTTAATCAACAGATCTGTGTTGAACGTGGGGTCCGTACTGAACATAAGAAAGGAGTATTCCCAGTACTAGTATGCACCGACCTGCTGTACATGAATGTGCAGGCAGCCACCCACTTGTCCCAATCCAACTGGTTCGCATCGATTTATGTGCGAAGCATTGGCTGAAACGTAGTGTTAAGGAGTCGAGAAGTATCGGTTGATACGAAGCAGCCGTCCTATTCAGTGATCACTTCACCTCTGAAGTATGACGCGTTATCGGATACCAGTTGCGTCATAACTCCGAATTTGAGCACTCCTTCAGTCCCGATGGCATGAACTACCGTAACCGCGGCGCAGTCAGGCAGCGGGGTAGCGACGACGTATTTGGGGAAGTGGTCGATTATCGCTGGAATGTACTTATTACCCGAAACGGAGGTGTGCATAGGACCGGTGGGATCAACGAAGACCTTGCCGAAGATGGCTCCACTGACGACTGGGATGAGGGCTTCCCTACTAAACTTCTGTGAGCGTTTGCGCTGACAAGCACAGGACCGGACCAGCGCAAACATTCGCAGCCATGTGGGACCAGCAATACTTTCTAGAAATCTTGGTGAACGTTTTTCGCGAATTAAAATGACCGCCAGCGGACGGACTGGAGTGTAGCGCAACAAAAATAGGCTCTAGAAGCTTAAGTGGTGGCGATGTCCGTTTCTCCACGTGGTGCCACTGGAAACTGTCTGCTCGGCGAGCTAAGCCAAACACGGACATTCGATTGCAGGCGACAGGCCCTTGTGACAGGCCGGCCTACGAACACCCATGTCACATCACATGGTGCATGTCGGTTCACGTATATCGAGATAGTGCTACGGCGTCCGCGGGAGCCGACGCAAAGCCCGGCGAGTGCGGAAAGTATGCGAGGGTCCCTGATGCGAGGACGGCATCGGGGGGCAAGTGAGCTAGTCCGAAAGCCCCGTAACGTAAGCAGGACCTGCGTGGCTACTCTGAATGTAGGTACATTGACGGGCCTAGTCGCTCATGCGAGTTGGTTGAAGCACTGGAACATAGAAGAGTTGATTTCTGTGCGGTGCAGGAGACGAGGTGGCCTTGCCGCAAGTCAAGGGAAATAGGACGTGGCTTTAAGGCCGTTCTATGTGGAAGTCCCAGGACCACCAGTGGAGTTGGAGTCATCGTCTCCGAACGATTTCGTGACTTGATTGTAAGCGTCGAACGCTTTGACGATCGATTGATGAAGATCGTTGTTGCCGCTAAGGAGCGACTCTATCACTTCTCTGCGTATGCTCCACAGATTGGCTGCTCCGATCAAGCCAAGGATGAGTTTTGGAACCTGCTTGATGAGAAGACAGCAGAGGTACCGTCGAAAGATGTCATCATAGTCGCTGGTGACCCTAATGGGCACGTAGGTGCTATGAAAGACGGGTACAGCTGTCATGGTGGTTTCGGATACGGAACACGAAACGCCGATGGTGAGCGTATTCTTGATTATGCGGAAGCGCATAACCTCACCATAGTGAACACCGTCTTCCGAAAACGCGACTCGCACCTTATCTCATACTGCAGTGGGAGCACCACGACTCTGATAGACTTTGTCCTTGTGAGAGATCGCGACTGGAGTCTTGTCACGGACGCGAAGATTGTGCGGTATGAGACGGTCGCCCCACAGCACCGACCGCCGATCTGCACCCTAACGACCGCCCCTCCGAGGCTGAAGCAGATCGAGCGAAGCGGTGCTGCAAGAATCAAGTGGTGGCGAATGAAAGAGAAGGAAGCAGCTGTGATTTCCCGCGAACGGTTACCGACAGTCACGACTGTCGACGAAACTTGGAAGAAGGCGACCGACGCGATTCGTCAAGCTGCACAGTCGGAACTCGGCATTACGAAGCCTGGGCGACGGAAGGTCGACAAGCAGGCCTGGCTGTGGACAGATGACGTGAAAGCAAAAGTGCGAGAGAAGAAGTCGCTTTATCATGTGTTTCTCGGCGAAAAGACAGCCGATAACTGGAGGATGTGCCAAGAAGCGAAGAAAGCTGCAAAGAAGGCCGTGGCTGTTGCAAAAGCCACTCATTATGGAGATGTCAACGAGAAGCTCGAGTCCCGCGATGGTGAGCGGTATCTGTACCGGCTTGCTAAGTTTCGCCAACGGCAGACCGAGGATATTGAGAAGTTCTTTGGCATCAATGATGAGAACGGCCATCTTTTTACGGACCACAAGAAGGCATTGAAGCGATGGCGCGACTATTTGAGGAAATCTCTACGGTGGAATTTCCTCATCCAGCCATCCCTTCAACGGCTCCAACCCACGGCCCCGTTCAGAAGATCACCGTGGAGGAGATTGAAGCGGCTTTGAAGAAGATGAGGCTAGGCAAAGCGACTGGGCCCGATGACGTGGCAGCTGATTTGTGGAAGTCCAAGTACTGGTACCCTGCTGAGTGGTTGGCGAAGTTCTTTAATCAGGTTGTGGCGGAGAAGAAAGTGCCTGAGTGTTGGCGCCAAAGTACGACGATCCCGATTTGGAAGAAGAAGGGCAGTCCTGCAGACTGCTCCAATTACCGTCCGATTCGCTTGCTTCCGCACAGCATGAAGATCTTTGAGCGAATTGTCGATGGACGAATTCGGGACATCGTCCAGCTGTCCAGCAATCAGTGCGGCTTCTTGGCTGGCTGTGGCACCGTTGATGCCATACACGCCACTCGCCTCCTGATAGAGAAGCATCGCGAGAAACAGAAGGCAGTGCACATCGCCTTCCTCGACTTGGAGAAGGCCTTTGACCGCGTACCGCGTGAAGTGATATGATACGCCTTGCGACATCATGGAGTTCCCGAAGAGCTCATAGAGTGGGTGCGAATTCTCTACTCTTGTCCAAAGAGTCGAGTTCAAGCTGCAGCTGGAACCTCGATGGAGTTTCCCATCTCTGTCGGGGTACACCAGGGGTCTGCGCTTTCCCCACTCCTCTTTGTTGCCGTGATGGACGCCATTACACGAGATCTTCAGAAGCCCGTCCCCTGAGTGTTGCTTTATGTCGATGACGTGATGCTCGCTAGCGAAGATGAAGGTGAACTCGAACGAGAGGTGCAAGCTTGGTGTGATCGCTTGGAACGGTTTGGACTTAAACTGAGCGTGAAGAAGACCGAATATCTAACGACAGACGATACTGAGTCCAGCTCCATCAAGGTTAGCGGCATCGAGCTTCCACGCACTGCGGTCTTTAAGTATCTGGGATCAGCAGTCGCGTCTGACGGCAGACTGATGGTCGAAGTGAATTCACGCGTGAGTGCAGCTTGGTCCAAGTGGCGCTCGTTGACTGGCGTTCTCTGCGACAAGAAGATACCAGAGCGCTTTAAGTCGAAGATCTACAGAGCAGTCATCCGGCCAGTAGCGATGTACGGCGCCGAGTGTTGGCCTGCCACTAAGGAAGTTGAAACGCACCTCAGCGTCATGGAGACGAAGATGCTGCGCTGGACGGCCGGAGTCACGCGCATGGACCGCATCCGAAACGATGTCATTCGGCAGAAGTTCGGTGTCGCGCCGATAGCTGACAAGATGCGCGAAGCTGACTTGCGATGGTACGGCCACGTTCTGCATGGAAAGGGAAACAGCGTCCGCAAGATAGAGCTTAACTTCGAGGTAATAGGAAAGCGGCCTAGAGGGCGCCCGAAGCAGCGCTGGGCTGATACGTTACATATGGACTTGAAAGTAGCTGGTGTCCACCCTGATCTAGCGCTGGATCGGGAAAGGTGGCGTCATGACACCCGGATAGCGGACCCCGCCACGGAGCGGGACAAACGCTGAAGAAGAAGAAGAAGAAGAAGAAGAAGAAGAAGAAGAAGAAGAAGAAGAAGAAGAAGAAGAAGAAGAAGCTTAGGTGGTACGACAAGTCTTTCGACGCGCAGACCGTCCCGAGCGCCACGGAAGTAGAGACATCCGTTGGAACGTATCGAGCACTGCTCTGCAATGCAGAGCAACTTGATCTTCTCCTCGTCGGAGACATCGCTTGGAAAGTGTTGGGTTGCAAGGAAACGCATGATGTTGGAACAGAATGGGTCTGCTTTCTGTGCCTGCAATGCGTCGTAGGGGCATATGGCTAACGGTTGACCCATAAAAACTAACGGAGAGCGCACTGAGAACTGTAGCTTTCGGCTACCGTTGACACTGACAGGGAATTCTATAATGTCTTCCGGTGTGCCGTTTTGGATCCTAACACTTTCGAGTATCGCTCGGGAAAGCGCGTCAGCTACCACATTTGAAAATTCTTTCAGGTACTCTATAGAAATGTCGTAACTTTGCAGCTCCACTACCCGTCGCGTGAGGTTGTCATGGGTTTTGTTGTGCTTCAAGAAATAAGTAAGCCGGTGATGGTCAGAAAAGATCGTCGTGTGATGCCCGTAAATCGTAGCCCTGAAGAACTGAACAGCGCTGATAATGGCGAAGAGCTCGATATGCTTTGGGTTCCACTTCTGTTGCGATTCCAAAAGACCTTTGCTGAAACAGCGTAATGCCACAAGTTGCTTGTCGTTGTCTAATTGCTTTCGGAACAGCGCGGCTCCCACTGCTATCAGGCTTCCATCTATGTGCAGAAAGAACTCTTTGTCCTGTGGGAATCCCAAACATGGCTTGGCGGTTAGGCACTTCTTCAAATGCAGAAACGCCTTTTCCTGGTCTTTACTCCAGAAGAACTTAGCCTTATCTTCAAGGCAGGCGTACAATGGAGCCGCGATAATAGAGAATTAGGTATGAATTTGCAAAAGAAATTAGACATACCTACAAATCCCTTGACTTTCTTGATCGTTGTTGGCCTTGGAAAGCTCTAGATTGCTCGCACATTGCGCTCTGTGGGGCTGTGGGAAGTGCTACAAATTTCGTGCCCTGAAAAATTAATTCTAGGTCGCGCAATTTCGGTGAGCTTCTTTCCTGAGGCCTTGATGTTGTACAATCGAAACCGTTAAAGTACTTTCTGTAACGATGCTAAATGGCTGGAAACATCTTTGTCGGACACTACTATGTCATCTAAATAAGCTACGCAGTTGTCCTCTAATCCAGATAGAATGCGCTTCATGGCTTTGGAAAATATGCGCCAGCGTTCTTAAATCCAAAAGGGAGGAAGACGAACTAACTGGTAGATGCCTCGATGAGTAGCGCATCCGCACTTTTCCTGACTCTCAGGAGCCAAAGGAAGTTGCATATGACCAGAGGCTAAGTCACGTCTAGTGTAGAACTTATACCCTGCTATTTTCATGAGAATGTCCTCAATCCTCGGAAGTGAGAAGTGGTCCGGGATCGTGACATCGTTCAGTGGGCGGAAATCGAGACATACCTTCTAAGACCTCCGTCTTTTTCTTGACTAATACGGTGTTATGCATCCAGAGAGTATCTCTTTTACTATCTATCTTATCTTACTATCCTATCTTACTGGAGTAGTTAATTTATATAATCTTACGGCTTCTGAAATTTTATTGGTATATGGGATGGACGAAACATAGTAGGAGGCATGTCCTGATCGTCTTAATGACAATCTCTGACTCGTCGTAAGAGCCTAAGTCGTAGGAACCTCATGATATCCTTAGCTAAGCTCTTCGAGCAATTGAACTAACTGGAGCTTTTGTTCGTCTGAAACCTCTGCCATGTACAGTTCTACTGGGAGGTGGGAACAGCTCTTGAATTCGTGGCATTTGACCTTATGAGAGAGACCTCCTACTAGCAGAAGGATGCTAGGAACACGACTCGTTGGTAAAAAAGGTTCCGGAGGCAGACTCTTCACAGCTAAGGAGATGAGTTGTCCTTTATACAGCGTCTCGGGGCGCGATGACGGATTAGCCACTAGTAGTAACGTCGAGTTCGAGTTAAATACGGCTGGCTTTACCATTAGGAATCTCTTACCTAAATTATCAGTTTGCACAGTGAGCATGAGAGTGTGTGGCTCCTCGATATCAGCCCTACAGCGAACGAATGTCTCTGCAGAAGGAGGGAGTACTGTAGTCTCAAGCGCTCACACCGCTATAGGCTTCTCTGAAGAGCACTCATTGCTCGGAGGGAGCAACGCACAAAATCTGCTTGCTATGCTCAGACATCGAAAAGGTTCGGTTGCATAGTTGATCGACCATGGTGGCAATTTGGCGAGTAATTCACTACCGAGAATGATATTACACGAATCCGCAGAACTCGAAGCGCACGCTGCTTCTGTAAAGTATAATGGGTGATCTAATGCCACGCTACCAAACTCGAAGTGTAATGTTGCGCAACCTAGGATACGAATAGGAATTCCTGCCACGTCTATAGCAGTGCTGATGTTTCCAGCAGAGAAAATAATCACGCCGAATAACGGAGCTGTTTCCACCGTGATAATAGTAATTTTTATCTTTATCTTTATTGGAACATGGGAATCTATGCAACTGCCACCGACAACAGTACATGGCGGTCGAGATTCCAATACGAAAACCCTGTGAAAAGAGTTTGAAACAATTACGAGGCTACGCGTATAAAAAGCAACAAAGAAGGAACAACTAACAGGAAAACCAAAGAAAAAAAAGGAAACAATACTGTCAAGTGACTCTGCTTCAGAGCAATGCGAAATGCGGGAAGCAAAATATTTCAAAAACTTATTTATGCTTGCTTTGAAAGCCGAAAGTTTAAAAGGTATCTGAAAACGCTTACCCAACTTGACGTATTCGCTCCCCGCCCTGCAGATGAAGTAGTTCGAACAAACTGAGGCCCTAGCCCTAGGGAGAAGCACTTTAAGTTTAGGCCCTCTGGCAATGGACGGCTTAACTGGAAAGTATAGCTGCCGATCAACGTGTATTAGTCCATGCAGAATTTTGTAAACCAAAACCAAATCATTAATCGATGCACCCGTGTCAATTAAGACCAAGACGTGAATGTTATTGACCTTGATGGGAATATGAGCTACGAAGAACTGCTTATGGATCATCAGAGCCAGGACCTTCATTGGCATAACCGAGTCTAGAGGGAGCCACGTGGATGTTGAGTCGATCTCCAAATGCGTCAACAGGAGCGTGAAATCGTGAGATTTGTCTCCGATCAAGATCTTCCTGGCTACTCAGCTGAAAAGCCGCGATAGCCAGTGGCGGTGGAGAGACCATAGACGAAGGTGCTTTCTTCCTCCTTGACGAAGGAATCAGATCTGCGGGACTGGGCAAACCGCCCGGAAAATACATAGAAAAGTAAACCGCGATTAAGACCCTCAGAATCTTGAGAATACTAACCCGCACGTCGAACCATGACCATGATTCAAAAAGGAAAGGAAAGTCCAGAATGAGGATGGCGAAGCTGAGGTTGCAGATCAGTTGAAGAGGTGAAGAGGTGGGCGTGAAACTGGGATAACCGCTCCTGGTCTATAGAGGACCAGAGATTGCTGGTCTTGCACCAGCTCACCAAGGTTAGTGAAGACCAAGTTATGAAATATTGGAAGCGGGAGGGTGAGGGAGGAGGAGTTAAAACTATCCGGTAAACCTATAGCGTAGAGGGAGGACCGAGCGACCCTCGCAAAGGTCCCTTGGCTGGATTCGAACTTGGTATATCCGCCTGGTATCGCGAAAAAGAAGAAAGAAACTGCTGAGCAATCCATTAGGGATGCAGCCTGGGAAACTATTCTACTAATTGGGTCAATGAACGGATAGAATGCTGCTCCACTAGGAAGGGTGAGCTCGACCAAGGGCTTGCTGAAACAGGAGCCGTAGAAGGGTACCAGCGGGTAGTTGTGAGCCGGTATCGTACTACAACGGTGAATTTGCACCACACCGCTATCCAGATAGAAAGCTGCCACATCGACACGTTCAAGAAAATGACGTAGAGCAAGAGTGAGGTTTTTTAGTGAGAGAGTTTCTAAAACATTGTGCAGCGTCAGAGCCAATAGATTAGTTCGATTGGATAGGGCCGATAGTGCATGCTTAAAAAGTGCTGAAACCGTGGATGCTACAGAACCCTCTACGGCTAATAGTCGTGCGGCTAGTTAATTAAAAGTAACCATTCCTACCTGCGGTCTAGCGAGGCACCATGCTGGTGGTCATTTCGGCATAGCCCTGGTCGGACATAACCAGGTCGACACTGCAGTCCTGGCTCCTTGGGCTGTTCTCGCTCCATGACAAAGCGAATTCCTTAGAGTCACTGATCCAGACATTTCCTAGCAGATGGCTTTTCTTCTTGACGATTGGGACAAGCTTGCACGATTCTCCCTACGTAGGTACCCATACCAAGGCCGACCCATTCGGCAGAGTACAACTATCTGAGGCGTAAACACAGTTACGGAAGATCCCTACTGGTGTATCAGGAGAGTCCGAGCCGTGAGGCATATGTACCACCGTACTAATCAGGTGGAAATTGGTCACGGAGAGATGGTGCTCAACACAGCAGCCAAATGGAGCCTAGGGCCTCTCCACATTGAGGGCATTAGAAGTAAACCACGAAGTTAAGATTGCCTTTAAGGAGCCATGTTCGCACTTGTGGTGCTGGATCATAGTTTACATGCTTCCAGAGATGGTAGGTGGTGAACTTCACTACGGTTCTCCTGCCGCGCACCAAAAAAGTTAACTGAAAAAGTGACTGAATGGAAGATGGTCTTAAACAGAGAGGCGGGAGTGTCAGTTCGCTTAGAATTTGGACGAGAGACGTGAACGGAAAGTGCTCGAGGGGTAGTATCGAAACGAGAATGAGCCTCGAGCAATTGTAAGAGACCGGAATTTTAGCAATGACATCTGAGGGATCGTGCGGGCACATCCATGTCGACACGGGAAGAGTCTCAGCTCTACTGCAGAAAGAAAGGGCAATTATTGCAAGCAAAGGCTTTACCCGAGGAAAAGGTGTGGAACAAGACCTTGAAGACGAGGAGATACCACCATAACTAGAGACTGCCAACTCATGATTACGTTTGACTAGCGCATTTACCCTTGCGTCAGACTGTTCGAGGACAGATTCCTTCTCATGCAAGGAGAGCGCGCTAATTCGTCTACGGGCTTCCAAAAGTTTTCGAGATTCTTGCGATCTATCATTGCTATAGTGACGCGGAAGGGACACGGCATGAGAGAATTCACGTTGGGGAGGAAGACTCCGTGGATTAAAATTAGACGCACCTGACTAACGACGTGGAGCTCTTGGGGACGGATATTGCTTCGAGAAGTGTCCGTATCCTTCGCAGTTGAACTGCTACGCTGTGGCATTCGAACGTTGTGGGCCACTGCTTCCAGATCGTTGACAAGGTTGTATTTGTCCCGAGGAACTGATCGTGAATTCGAACGCTGATAGCTAAAATTCCTACATGGCTGGAGTGGTGGCGCTGCTGCCTTAACCTCTATAGCACGTGGTGGGAGCGCAGAATTGATCAAGCGCTCCGCTGTCGCCTTAGCTAAGAGCTGCCCCACCACCTGTGCCTTCGATACCGCCTTTTTGGAAGTAAACGGGCTATCTAACTTAACGTAATAGCGTCTATCGTAACACAATGAACTCTTCTACAACGCGTTTATTTTGGCTGGGAGGATTCTGTCCGGAAGTACGCCCTCACTAGGGTCAACAGCCGACTGGAGAAGGCGGACGCGGACTCACCCGGCTGCTGGAGGCAAAACGAGAGTACCTGCCTAGCCATGTTCCGATGATGTGGTCCTTCGAACGTCTTAGTAAGATGAGCTACCACCTTGTCAAAATCGAGCTGATCCTCCTGAGGCATCTCCTCTACTTTCTCCTTCGCTAGACTGTCCAAAAATGACGCCAGATAAATAGGCTTTCTGCTGCGAACTCCACGCAGGCTGCTGAAGTCGGATCACGTCGCGCACGCGACGCAACCAGTTGGAGAATTGGAGAGGATCTTCTCGAGTGCCCTGGAAAAAGGAGACCCTAGGCCGCGATGGACCCGAATCCGGGGGTGAGCTTTGAAACGACGGGGACCGCATAGACATGCTCACCCACAACCGCAAAGGTCTGATTAAGTCCTGAAGCTAAAGAACAGTTACCTTCATTGAACGTCTTCGCCACCACGTGGTTCGTATGAGGCTGATTGTCGCTGCAGGCGTCGGTGATAGCCACCATTGTGGCGTCCTTGACGTCCTTGCCACGGGGACTAGCGTTGTCGTTTATGTTCTTGAGAGACCGAGCCAGACCAGACGTTACGGTCGCTCGAACTAGGAGAAAAGCCGGGAGTTGAGGCAACCGCTCTAGATTCAACAGACTGAGCACGAGAACGAGTGATAGGTGGACCCGTCGAAGCAAAATGAGTGTTGAAGATGCCTTGGGGTGGGGTCTTGTCTTGTTATAGATGCTTCAGGAAAGGGAGGAGTGTGAACTCATCGCTCTAACCCGTCTGGTCGGCGTCAGTTTACATAAGCGCGCTGGAATTCTGTGGGGTACCTCTATGTGTTTGGAGAAAGAAAGCGATGCGCATATGTTTTGGATCGGGTAAGAGAATGTAAACATCGAGATGCACCACGCATCCCGGCCGTTTGCGATGCTATCTGTGCTTGGGAACGAGAGGCGGCGCCGCCCATATGGGCACCACGCTACGGTCGCCGCACCTCCGGCACGCGGGGGCTGCCGCCGCAAGGTGTGTGCGGCTGTCTGCGAGCCAAGGGGTGTTCTGTGCGGCGGTGTCTTTGACACCTTCATCCCCTCCCACCTTGCGCGGAGGGGCGGCCCCGCAGTTCCCTAAAGGTACGGGGAACTAGATGGGGCAGTCCCCGTCACCGCTACCGGTAAGGGTTTTGTTTTCTTTAAAAAAACACTAAGTGGGCGAAAAAATCGAAAAATTGGGTCCCCAAAACGGGGGGTCGCAGGTCGTTCACCTACTGGCCCTGTCCTTCGGCCAAAAAAAAAACAATAGAAACGTCGTAAACTCCAATCGCCACAAAAAACAACAACGTGTAACTCTCAAAACCGCTAATCTTGAAACCAATTCATCACGTAGACCTCACCTCGTCATCCGTGAACTCCTCGAAGTCCCGCGTCCGGGATCCACTTCTCGTGACCATCCTCTTCGTGACCACTTGGTCACCGTGGCTGTACCAATTCCTCAGATCAGCAATCGTTGCTTCGGCGCCTACTCAACGAACTTCAACCGTCCGGTCGATCAGGGAAACAAAACCAACAACAATCAGTTCTCGACATCGGACCAACCGGTCTCCTAGGACTAACTTCTTTTTCATTATATTCGAGTTTTCAAACTAAGTATTAGCGAGCTCGCACGAAACCGGACAAAAGAAGCTACCGACAAACGCCTGAGCTCTGTCAGCTCTATCAGGAATTAAGGAGTAGTGGAGATTGAAGCGTATAGCTTTTCGTGTGAATACCTATTTGTTTTGGCTATTTTTCAAAAGATCGACACCCTTCTTTTAAGGTATTGATAAAAGTGTTAGCATCTCCAACTACCGAGTGCAAATATGTTTTGTAAACTTGCATCAGGACTTTTGCGATGTTGCTAAAGCGTTTTAAATAAATTATATGTATGGCCTATTGCCTTGTTTACAGTTTCGCTCGTGCTCCATGCTTCTAAAGTTTCATATTTATCATTCTGAGACGTTTTGACGTTTTATTCCATATTTCCTGCTATCAAGAAACATGGCCGCGGTCGACTTTCCATAGATCTCGGCAATCTGTTTGGTATTGTTGCCTTGTGTATGCATTCAGCCAAGTCCGTGATGCCAACGTCATTTTCCGGTTAAGGTTTCGACAGTTCCGCCGTGGCGATCGCCTGGGAAGCAAACGCAAATGTAAGCCATCCATTCCAGGGTACTTTGACAATTCACAGTGATGATAGGCGAGATAGGACGAAACCTTTATGAGATGTCTCTGTAAAACGGCTCACGTTAGAGCTTCATAAATCATTTCCGAAGATTAGGGTGCACTCAGAAACAATGTTGGCCGCTGCTTCAATGGATACCTCTGGAATAAGATTTTGGAGTCCCATGAAACAACTATGACAGGGCAGGACACCTCGATTCGTGGAAGATCTGCAACAAATGGCAAGTCTTCTGGAAAAGTTGAATAGGGGGGATCTATACTAGTCAAAGGGGGAGGGGGCACATAACTAGCGGCTCTTAGGAAACAAGTTGAAACCTAAAATTAACCAAAAGCGAATGAACGAACAAATAAACAATAAAAAAGTCGCCGTGGTTTTACAACGTCTCGGCGGGCAAAGAGCGACGGTATGGAGGCGTGCGGGTGCTGACCGCCGCCTGACATGTTATAACCAGGATCCAACATGGTGAGGAGGGCACATAACTTCACTTCCTTACAACCGCGGCGAGAATAGATGTGATTTTTTCGTTTTTTATGAATTTTTTAGTTTAGGTTCAATGTTTATAGGAGCCGCTCAGTAAGTCTCAGGTGGATTTGCTATATACTTTTTATTTATGTGGCCCCCGGGCTATAATAGATCCAATAATGGATGAAAACGTTTAGGGATACTGGGATATTCGACCGCACGTTTGAAAATCGACTCTCCAGAAAGTTGTCGCACCAGGCGCTTGCGTCTGTTTTAGAATTGATGGTCCTCTACCGAACCAAACACTATTTAGGAAATTTCTTAATGTACTGTTGGTAATATAGGCTAAACTCTGAACCATTGGCAAAATCGAGCTCAACGAATTCACCGACTCTAGAAGTCTAGGGCTTTACACAATCGATCCCTAAAGGGATCAGAAAAGAAATGGAAATTCTAACGCTTATAATTAGAGCAAATGAGCTGGTCTATACGCGGAGATACGTTAATTTGAATGTGGCGGCTCAAATCCACCATTATTATTGTATCAATTTACAAGTGCTCCGACACGCCTAACGGCGTATCGGAATACATACTTGCGCGCTTCGCGCGACTTTGAAGCATCCCTGACCTATGGAAAGTAGTTTTTCTAAAACATAAAATTCGCTAGCATCTAGGACCTGGTGCTATCGCGATCAGCGGGATGTAAAGCGTGCT
>CANAIB010000201.1:0-15996 GCA_947359475.1 Heligmosomoides polygyrus bakeri
GTGATCGAAAGGATGAGAACGCCAAACTCGTGGTATGTAGACCGTCTCATTTTCTTCATATCCACTTCGTCTCCTATCCAGCCGTTCCCGGAGAAAGGTCACCGACTGTTCTCTACAGCCTGAACACTACGATGATCTCTTCGTCAGCCTCCTGCGCTTCTGCTCTCCGCAGGAGCATGACTGTGCTCTGCCTTTCATCCTCCATTCCGGGACTCGACGCGTCACCTCATCGGTGAAAAGTCAAACATCATCCTGTCGGAGAACATCTCACCAGTGCTCATCTAGACCGCGGCACCGCTCTTCATATGCTACTTGTCGGAGTGCAAGGCCATATCTGAGCGGAAGATCGGGACAATCTTGCCTACGAGAAGGGAGACGTGCATACTGTAAACTATCGCCCATCTGCCTGCTGTCCGTAGTCTACAAGCGCTTCTTTCTAAGCATCCTCAAGAGGATTGGTAGAATGATAGACGAGGAACAGCCATGCGAATAAGCAGGAGTTCCGAGAGGATTCAGCACGTTCGACCACATACACACCATTACGAAGCTCATAGAAGTGTCGCGAGAGTACAAGCTGCCGCTGTGCCTTACGTTCATCGGCCTGAAGAAGGCATTCGACTCCGTCGAGACTGAAGCGGTCATCGAAGCCCCGCGCACTTCCTACTCAGTACAAAGTCCTTCGAGAGCTGTACAGTGCATTCACGACCAAGATTTCACTATTGTGCTTGCAATGACGTCGTCGTCAGCGTGAAAGAGGGTTCTGCAGGGGTACTGTCTTCCGGAGCTCTCCAGCACCATCTTCGAAAGTGTCGTGCGCGATGAACGCTGGAAAGACATGAGGCTAAAGGTCGACTGTCGGCAGCTGCACCATCTTCGCATTGCTGACGACATTGTGCTCATAACACAAAGCATCAGGCCTATTTTATACAAGGTGTCTCAAAAAAATGTATACGCAGTTTGAAAGGCGATAGCTTTGCTCACGGTAAAGGTACTGACGAAGTTAAGGGCTCATATGAAAGCTTAAGAAAATAGAAATTGTCTTTCTGGCATATGAGCGGTATGGAATGGGCCATGCGCTTGTCTGATATTTAGCATTTTACACTCGGTTGATCGTGTTTCGCTCGATTATTTGTTACAATTTCTTCACAAAGTGGTCGTATCGCTTGATTTGTGCTTCTTTTAAGGTTTAAAACTTAAAATCACACTACTGCGTTTGCAAAATGCAGGGTATCCAAAAAATGCAGGTGCTATTTGAAAGGTTCTAACACTGGGCTAGCGAAGCTTTTGAAGATGTTTAAGATTCATATGAAAACACAGGGCAGCAAGATTTCTGCAGGTGTAAATAGTCAAAATTGCGCCATGCCCCCGCCTGAAACCTTGCGCATTTCAGACTCGATTGGTTGTACGTGGGCTGAGTGCTTATTACAGTCTTGTTACTGCTTGGTCAGATCAACTGCACTGTAGTTCTTTTAACGTTTTCCTTTACCCAGTAGCTGCAATTATGCCGGCTAACCTTTCCATTCAGCTTGAATGTTGCTTCATCACTCCACAGAGTCCGTCTTGTAAAGTGGGGCTCCTGCTCACATTTAAATTGTGCAAGCAATAAACTCGCACGGCAAGTTTCTTTCACATGATTATCAAGTCCCAAACGTTAAAAGAAGCACAGCACACATTAATTTGGCCAAGTAGTAACAATATTGTAACAAGCATTCAGTCCATGCACAATCAATCGAGTCTGAAATGCAAGATTTCAGGCGGGAGCATAGCGCAGTCTTGACTAATTGTGCGAAACAGTAATCTTGTTACTCTGTACTTTCCTAAAGTCCCAAAAATTTTCAAAAGATTCACTAGCAGCAATGTTATAATTTTTCACATAGTACCTTGATTTTTTAGGAAACCTTTCATTTTTCGCAAGCCATAGTGTGTTTTTAAGTTTTAAACTTTATGTGAAGCACAAATCAATCGAGACGGCCACTTTGTGAAGTAATTATAACATGTATTCAAGCGAAGCACAATCAGTCGAGTGTAAAATGCAAATTTCAGACGAGTGCATGGGCGCATTCCATACCTGTCAGGACATTTCTGTTTTTTAAAGCTTTACATTTATAATTCGTTAGCGAACGGATACTATCTTTTTTATATTCGCTATCTGCACAAGTCTGTATCTTCCAAGGCCCGTGGTAGAGCAGACGGAGGAGGCTGTGGCTTGCACTCGGCTCCAGTTTTCTTGTTCGGATTTTCAGCAGAGACCTAACCAAGCCTTACATCCTTTCGGGTCTGTGGATTGCTTCCAGACTCGGCTAGGAAGAATGAAACACCGACTTGTCCATGTGCTAGCCACCGGAATTCATTGTAGAGGCCAAATACGCATTCAAAATGCCCCACAATGCCCTGCAGAAGCAGAATGGTGTCCCAGAATGGATTGAATAACAACGTCCTGTACCCTTTATCCTTTATCTTCCTCGGAACAAGTTGGAGTGCAACATTTTTTAACCTTAAATCGTGTACATTTTTTCCTTTTCAAAAATATTTTTGTCTTATCGAACGGACTATCGGGTCCGTTCACGCGAAATGTTGGTCTTAGAGGTAATAGTTATGAAAGTAGCTACTTCCCAGAGGGTTTGAAAACCTTAATTGAACACTGACCTTCTTCGCAATACAGCATAGTTCGGATCCGGAAACGAGCATTATACAGAATCTCGCGAACGACGACTTTTCCCATTGCAGCGGAAAGGACAGCCATTCTGAAAGTAATCTCAGCATTGCAAGCAACTTTGACTCCGAAGTGGCGAAAGGTTCTACAACGACTGATAATGGGGAGGTAAACATTGAAAATTCGTCGATTTTGAAATCCTACAGGTTCGGAGTGTGGCATAAATCTCCAAACTGCCGCGCTAATGGGATCTTGCTGGTAAAAGCCAGCAGAGAAATTACTCGATTGTTTGTTTCATTGCTGCCTTGTCGAGCATGCTTCATGGCTTTCGCATAATTAGTTGTCGTGGAAGGTTACCACTTTTGTTCTCACAAGGGAAGGATACATGGTGACCATGGGACTTTGAGATGCATATCACGGGATGCGGCTTCGAGCGCTGGTTCCAAATATGTGTTTCGTTTCTGCTGTGCGCATCTGTGAAAGGAGTTACGGTCCATTTTAAAAGCAGGCTCCTTTGCCTTCTAGGTCCACGCAGTGCGCGCCAATCACAAGTGAGTGAGCTCAAGTTCGGTTGAAATTGCGCTGCTGGCCGAGCTGTGGTGGCCCAGGTGGTAGAGGAGCGGCGTGGCGAGAGGTGGTTTGTGGTTCGACTCCCCTGTGGCGAAGCATTTTTGCACTTCCTAAGAAACATCTGCCATCATCAACCAATACTTTCTATGTCAAATTGCAACAGAAAAGATCACCCGAAAGGACTCGTCTTCATACTGACAACTTCATACTGGCACGAAGATACAATTCATCATGAATAGTTGCTAAAAACATGGCGAGACGACAAACAATGCGTTACACTAGCAACTGTGAAATAACGCTACGAAATGTTCAAAAAATTACAGTTGTTGGCAATGACTGCAGCGGATAAAAAATACGTCAGTGCAGCCGCTGTAAGAGCAGTGCTCTACGATGTCAGTAGGGAAACAATATTGAATTATATGTTGTTACAGGATGTTTTGTTGCGATCAAAACTCTTGCGCCAGGCAGGACTCGAACCCGCATCTTCTGCTTTTCGGGCAGCGATGTTCGCCTTACAAAAGCAGAAGATGCGGGTTCGAGTCCCGCCTGGCGCAAGAGTTTTGATCGCAATCAAAACATCCTGTAACAACATATAGCCTCTCTACCAGCCGCTCCAGGTTTAAGCAAATGTGTTCAAGCATTGTTACTAGTAAGGTCTTCAGCTTAACCGGTTCCATGCTGATATAGCGGCCGGCCCATCCCGTATCACGGGTGGGTGCTGACAAACCTCAAGGATATCGCGGATGTTACGTGCCGTCAACCAGCGCCGGTGGTGTAAGGCGAACATCGCTGCCCGGAAAGCAGAAGATGCGGGTTCGAGTCCCGCCTGGCGCAAGAGTTTTGGTCGCAACAAAACATCCTGTAACAACACATAGCCTCTCTACCAGCCGCTCCAGGCTTAAGCAAATTTGTTCAAATATTGAATTATATATTTGAATTATATATTTTTTATATTTTATAATTACAGTATGGAAGTTAGACACACTTTTCAAGGTGTTTACTACCTTTGTTAGCCCTACTGTAGAATACTGTCCTCACCTATGATCTCAATACAAACAGTCTTGGGTTGAAATCCAGGAAAGTGCTCAGAGAACCTTCACCTCACGGATATTTTGGAGAGCTGGCCTATCTCGGATTCCCTATCAGGAACGAATTATATTGCTTGGAACCTCCTCGCTAGCGCTACGTGGGGATGTCTATGACCAGGTTCTCCTGTTTAAAATATTGAAGAGGTCAGTTGATGTTGATGTAGACGATATGTTTTCCCTTTCCAACTTCAACAATCGTACAAGAGGACACTGGCTGAGGCTCACAATGAATAAAATTAGGTCTCAAAAATTTCGTCAGGCATGAAATGCAGAGTGACTGTTCTTTGGAACGAACTTCCTGAGAAGGCTGTTGGAGCTGCTTCGGTTAGATCTTCCGTAGCGCGCTCAATAGGTTGCTTGATAGTAAGGGATTTTATTAGTCAATGGGATGCAGCGCTTCCTCCAACTTACTTGCAGCCTTTTTCGCCCACTCGCGCAACCTTTCTCGCCTACTCAGCCGTTTTCATTCGTTAAACTCCGCCGTCACTGATCGCAACTGAATTATGTTGTAATCGCGTGTGAGTTTGGGTCCAGATTCTCTCGCTAAACGCCACCTCGCTGGACTATGTCATGTGGCGTGCGCTCTCGGCAGTGGTCTGTCGTGTTGTGGCGCAGCGGAGGTGGTAGCTGCTCATGGACGCGCGTCGCGGGAGCAATTCCCTTGTGTGTAGACAGTGTGCAAACGTTTATTTCAGAGTACATGGATCTCTTGGGAGCGGCCCGGTGCTTCTCCTGTCGAGGTGTCGGCTGGTAAGTTGCGGCGTCGGTAGTTGGCTGGTTGGCTGGTCGTCTGCCGTCCTTGGTTCGGCACCAGTTCAGCCGCTGTCGCTCCGTTGATGGTGTAATGAGATAGAGCCGGGGCAGTGGAATATTCTGGAAGGTCTAGATCAATCTCTCCGGCGTGGGAGAGCAAATTATCTGCAATCTGGTAAGTTACTTGGAATGACTCGGCAACTGCACCACCGCACCAACGTGAATTGATTCACGTTGTGCTTCGAATTGGCCTACCACCGGTTTGACTGCTGCCAAGATGGGTAACACTCGAGTGCTATGGTACGATAGGATAGACGACTGATAACGTGTCTCTGTATAGCTGATGATGATGTCACGGTAATTTCGCCCCTTGAAGCAATGCTGGTTGAGGATCCAGAGGTTCCCAGAACCCCTAGCTTGAGGTCACCATTGGCCTATCCGCCTGGGGTCTCGGTCGAGTGCGTTCGTCTCGAGTTAAGTTGGCATCAACCCTCAGTACTTCTGTCAGATGGCGTTCTGGGTCAAAACAAGGATCTCGCTAGGGACACCTTCTTTCGTTCTAATTGGAAAACAGCGTAACTGGTGAAATTGCCCAAGCTACACAAGTCTTCCAACGGTACTCAATCCTGCGCGACAGCGACTTGACTGACACTGACCACCATTGACTTGGCCTCTATTGTTTAGTATTTATTGCTTGCCTCTTTCGCTTTCCTATCAGCCTGTATTCGTAGTGTCCTTCATTATCTGAGTTAGCGGAGGTCTCGTCATGTATGTAGTTGTTTATCTCTGTTAACACAACATTACGTCGTGTGAATGAATAAAGAATAAAGAATTGGTGTATCAAACGTCCTAGGGTGACTGAGAGCAGGTATCCTGCAGCGTACCATGAATACACGAAGCTGCTGGCCGTCTTTTCTCTTGCCTTGTAGGAACCCGTGAAGTATCGGAGGGACCAAACTCCTTCAAAAGGCACGCCAACACAATAGCTGGTGAGGACATAATTTGGAAGATAAGTCGGCAGTATTGCTCTTACCGACCCCTGTGTCGGAGAAAAATCCGCCCAAGGAGGTGTTTAAGGCACTGATCACCGAATCTTGAGTATGAGTGGTGGGATCGATTTCGCCCAAACTTCGTCATTTGACATAAAGAGCTTTGGTCGATCGTGGCGGATCCTTTTTAGGAAGAGCAAAAACCCTGCACCAGAGCGGAGTCGAACCACAGACCACCCCGTCTCACCACGCCGGTCCTCCACCCCCTCCTCCACCACTGCTCGGTCAGTGGCGCAATTTGAACGTTGCTTGTGCTCGCTCTGATGTGATTGGCCCGCTCTGCGTGGACCTAGAGGGCAAAGGAGCCTGTTATAAAAATGGTCCGTAACTCCGTTCACAGATGCGCACAGCAGAAAAGGAACACATATTTGAAATCAGTGTTCCTAGCCGCATCCAGTGATATACGTCTCGTCTCAAAGTCCCATGGTCAGCCAGTATCCGTCAGCTGTGAGCATTAATGAACTACTAGCTATGATCCAGGGGGTTTTCGTTGAATGAGTTTATGTACCAATCAGAAGTACCAATCAGAAATGAGCCAAGAAGACATTCGTAGCAGAAAGCAAATGACGGTAATATCCACGTAGGGCCATAAATAGAATGTGAACCGCTTTCTACTTTACCAAGGTGTCTAGAAGCTGTTTTTTAGCTATGACACCTATTTCTACTGTTTTGTTCTTTTCGCTCATTTCCTGCATCGTAAGGTATAAGCGCAGATCGCAAACGTCAACGGATATGCGGAAGTATAATAGTTGTGCTCCAAACAGTATATGGTGTACGGTGAGATCAATGATGCACCATACCTCGAACTTGGGTAATTAAACGTTTATTCGGGGTATAATTTATATGCACTTTACGTTACATAAAATAGAATCGAGCAATAAGAATGCGACGTAATGAATGAGAAGACAATGCGCCTTTCTCGGGTCGAGGAATGATGAGGGAAATTTCTGCTCTGATCTAACTAGGGAAGTCTTTCAGGCGTATGTCTGAACTGCGAAGACGAATACCACAGTGATAATCTCCACCCTTCAAATAGTAGGAAGGGATGTTCCATTTTTGCAAAGTCCTAGAACGTACGAGTGCAAGCGATTCCATAGTAAACTTTGAGAGTTCCTAGAAGGAGCTAGGAACTCTCAAAGTTTACTATGGAATCGCTTGCACTCGTACAGAACTACCGTAATCGACCGAAATTTCAAAAACGGATATCATATTCGTGATCAGCGCCCCTGATAACCCCTTAGGCAAAGTTTAGGTGAAATTTTTTTACCCCTTCTCGACCTCGATCAAGGGGCGAAGGGTCGCGAAAGTTCAATAATGCCGCTGACAATCGCATACTCAAGGGAGTGTACATTCATGACACGGCGAACCATTGTGATCAACTTTTTGAAAGATGTCTCTGCACTCCTATCCTCAATAAAAAATCTCTCTATATGTAACATTTTTAATTGGTCGGCTCACCAGAGGAGTTTCGAGACCAACATGCCGTCGTCTAGCGTATATGAAGGTGAAGGTGAATATGAAGGTGCCTATACTCGCTGACCTGCCGGGACTGCAGTAGCTACCAGCGCGTCATCATCAGTGTGTCTAGTTCATTAGTACACCTTCGACGGGCAGTAGGTACAACTGGACTTGTACAATGATCGGCTGACCTCTTTGATCATGTGGGACACATGCTAGATGACACGAGATTGGCTGAACAGCCATTCTCGGCTTGTGGACTGGTGCCATCATATGCTCATCTTTTTGCTTTATTCATGTCTAGTTGGGAAGGTCCATTTCCCCATGTAGCCAAGGGTCCTATCAAAAATCAGCAAAAAAATACAAAGTGTCCATATAGAGAAAGCAGCTGATGAAAATCTCTCACTGAACATGTACTTTTAAGCCTATAGTGGAATATATGCACAGGGAAAGTTGGGAAGGTGATTGATACCAAAAAAGGAATGAACACTAAAAATGCAAAATACTTCGAGGTCAAGGAATCCAGCATCCCACCCTATGCATACGACGCGACGGCACTACCACTGAGCCGCCGAGCTGCTTGTATCGACGATGGAGCCAGACGTATTTCACCATTTCTCTTATCTCCAATACGCACGTACATGATAGATGCTGTCGGTGCAATACATTATCGAGTCTATTAATACTGCTGTGCCAAACGAGGTTAGGTGGATCAGGTTTATTGAGCGGCCTAACGTTTCGACCTGTTCGTCGTCTTCAGAGTCTTCAGAGACCTAAAAGTGGTTCAAGACTTTAGATTTGTTACTTAACCGGCCAAGCGCCTTACCCCCCCCCCTTTCCGACATCGTCCTAGGTGCCAAAGCAAAAAGCCCAATTCATGAAAAATAAACTCACCCGCTGATCCACCGTTGACGCGGAGCGACGTCGCTACCGCTGACGTTAGTAGTCGAATGGTGATTGAGACATATGTGTCATCCCGCACTGATTATACTGAGTTTATCAGAGTAAGGCGATTGGTCAGATAAGTAAGAAATCTAAAGTCTTGAACCACTTTTAGGCCTCTGAAGACGACGAACAGGTCGAAACGTTAGGCCGCTCAATAAAACTGATCCACCTAACCTTGTTTGATTACGAGAGAAAATGCCCGAACCGCGCCGCGTCTGTTTCGGTGCGAGAAAATGCCCGCGACCAGGGGAGAAAATGCCCGCGACCAGGGGAGAAAATGCCCGCAACCAGGGGAGAAAATGTCCAGAGCCAGGGAAGAGCATATCTGCGGCCACTGAAGGGTTTCCATAGGGTCCACTACAACAACCACTACAACAAAACACATGGTAATCACCTGGACAGGGATACGGTATTTTCTCATGCCGTCGAGTAAAGGGCATGAGAAATCGTGGGCGTGGCAGCTGAAACTCTGGCACCATCATTTGGATTCCCTAGCAGACTTGATGGCCTTACAGTGATAGAGAAGCTTTGGAGAATATGAGGAAAGATTCTCGTTACAACAGGCATGCTCAACGGTTAAATTAGTACCAACGGTGTTTTATGTGAAAAGAACACTTTAAAACACTGAAAGGAGCGAAAGAAGCGTTTTCGCCCAAATCTCAATTTCTAGAACGTAAAACTAGAACACAAGCACATGAACGGAACCTGGTAACATAGAATTACATTTCGAAGCATTGAGCTGTGAACTGCAGGCCACCTCAACTTTTGAGTTTGTTTTTGAGCCACATGAACGTTACATGGAGTGAACAGTAGGGTACATGTACTTCAAAGTCATGAGAAGTAGAAAATGAAAAAATGACAGAACTTATTTGGGAATTTGTTTACAAATTGGTTTTTAGGTTTTACTGAGGTTTTACTGAGTCTTTCTGATGAAGTCTTCATTTTTGACCAATCGTTTCCTTCTTTGCTAAAACAGGATTTGAACGTAGATCTTTCAACATTCATTGCTTTTCAAGTGATTCTCATCTGATACACCGCTGGCATCGTAAGTACTTGTTGTGCTCTTTTTTATTGTTTTTCCCAGTATAGGACTTCTATTTTTATTCGCTTTGCTGCTGTTTTTCTGATATTTCCACATATCTGAATAAAGGATTTAAATATCTGAATGGTCAGTTGCAACATAGGTTTTACTAAAAACCCTATTAAAATGACCAGACCCTACAGTGTAGCACCTCGCCAAGAATCTTTCAAGGCACCTTCTCGAAATATAGAGTGTTTTTCGAACATGAAATTTTGCGATCAACTTCTTATTAGAGCTTTGATACGAATGAAACGTTGCGGAAATAGACTGCTATTCGCGGGCATTTTCTCCCTTGGTTGCGGACATTTTCTCCCTGGTTGCGGGCATTTTCTCTCCTGGTCGCGGGCATGTTCTCCGCACGCAACGCGCGCCGTGAGATTAGGGCATTTTCTCCGTAGACCACCTCCTTTGGCACAGCAGTATTGACAGATTAAGAAAATGCCGAGGTTTTACGAAGAGAGAACTTGGAGATTACATTATCGAGTGTTTAGGGGCCCTATTTCCTTGGGTTCTAGGATTTTGCAAGTATTCGTTTTTGCCGTTCGAACCGACGTGCGAGTACGAGCGATCCCATAGTAAACTTTGAGGGTCTCTAGCTCCTCGGGTTCTAGGACTTTGCAAAAATGGAACATCCCTTCCTCCTATTTGAAGGGTGGAGAATCTCACAGTGGTATTCGTTTTCGCAGTTCAGACATACGCCTGAAAGACTTCCCTGGCAAGGTACTAAAACCGTTACACGGTTATCTACAACTTCATCAGTAGTGGAATACCCAGCAAACGAAAACTTGTAAGATTTTCTATTATTTGAGTATAGTGAACATGAACAATTAGTAGAATACATTACTAACAATGCGTAAAATACAATATTTTTATTTATTTATTTATTTATTTATTTATTTATTTATTTATTTATGATGGAGTACAATCTCACTTCATCATCATCTCGTCATATATGGGCCGCTCTGAATAAAAAAAGAGTTCCGTGAAACGCGCAATCATGGTGCAGCCAACTCGCACTTGGGAGCCAGTTCCACCTTCCACACAAATGCTTTATTTCCATGATGTCCACGGTGATGCTTGAGCTCGTTGTACCTCGCTTTCAAGGTGCGCTATGGAGATCGTCTGCTGGACGACCTAATGAACACGTTCTGTGATCGTCTTCAAGCTGCATGTCCACGAAAAATAGACGGCTGTCTCGCAATCCAGTTTGTAATGGCAAGTGTCTAGTGTCTTGTTTCACCGAAGCCAAATGATATGCTATACTCGTGTCTCCAAAGTCACACAAGAACTGAAAGTGACTAGTAACAACAATTGAAATGTATTGCAGATCTTCACAAGGTGATGCTTATGAGTTCACTCCTGTGTTCTATAGCCAGTTTTTGCTGTGACGCTTTAGTAGATCTGGGACCGGATTCATCAACGACTAAGCCAGAGTTATGTGTGGTAGAAGGGAGAAACATACCCGCGATGTGGTATATATCGCCCACACATTCGCTGGAATACCGCTGGGGGGGGGGGGGGGGGGGAGGGGAGAATACACAATGATCCTCGTGAGCATTATTGGATATTTCTTCATCCTTACGCCGAGATTGATGAAACCGGCCCAGTTCATCTGACAAGAGTAGGGAAAATTGATCTATGAACAGCACAGGCAACTCCTTTGACCAGTTGCTGTCAGAAGTGGGGCGACTGTCGGAAGCGGGTGACGTAGCTGTGGCTCGTTCATAAAAGTAAGCATAGATATTGTTCTAGTCGGATAGGTATAACGTCTATGATTAGTTTCCTTGATTAATCACACCTGATTAATTTCCGTTTGACATTAACGACGTTCAGTCGGCACTAGGTCATCGCTAATATGGTTTGAATTGTAGCTAGAGTTCGCGAATTTGGTACTCAAAAGATTGTAACTGTAGGGTGAAGGAATTGCTTCAAATTTAGCCGCCGTAGTGGAATTGTAAAAACAGGGAAGGTGGAGGGGGCAGGAGAAGGGGCGGTCTAGCACTCTGCGGTACCTCTGGGATGGAACCCTCCGGCATCGCTGAACGGTGGCACGAATCCGCGTCCCTTTGTGCAGCACCTTGGTGGCCGGCCCTGATTATTTCCCTGATCGGTCCGCACCTCTTCGCCAACTCCACGCGCGCCACCGCTCCTTCCTTTCATTGTCAAGGTATGGGCGATCAGCGATATTATGGAATCAACCGATTGCATTCTTGAAGCTTTTACGAGACGAGACGCATAACACCCTACATTGATTTACTCCCAAACTACACGCAACTGCACCAAAGGGGGCACATAACCTTTGAGTGAGGAATCCGTTCCCCTGAGTAACTTTAGAAGCGTCCTGCAACAACAGGTGTGCGGTTGTTGCAGGACGGTTCCGAAGTTTCTTAGGGGTTACTAGGGAATTTACTGACAAACTCCCATATCCCATTTACAATTTAAGCTTTATGACATCTGAAGTACCACATAGATGGAAGAGCGCTATAGTTACACCAATACCGGAAAGCCCCCATTTACGACACCGCAAAATTATCGACCGGTTAGTGTCACATCCATGTTTGCCCGTCTTCTCGAAAAAAATTATTCTCAAAAAAAAAGCATTGCTACACATTTAGATCACCACAAGATAATCTCTCCAAACCAGCATGGTTTTCAGAAAAAATCCTCTGAGACGGCTATGTTACAGGCTGTATGGCTGATGGTTTGATGTGATTTACTTTGATTTTACAAAAGCCGTTAATAGGGCATGCCATAAGAGGCCAAAAGCTGAACTGATCATGGTGGGCATACATCCTCGAATAACTTCTTGGATAGTTGAGTTTTTAGATCGCAGAACTTTTACTGTACGCGCTAATTCCAATTATTCAGCACCACAATCGGCTCTCAATGGCGTTCCACAACGTTGTGTTCTATCCCCTATTCTATTCAATATCTAAACCCACAAACTGCCGTCACTAACAACGAGTTCAAGAGTGATAGGCGTTTGTTATACCACCGCTCACTCCGAGCAGCGCCTAATGATATGCTCCCGTATCGATCGCGTCACGCCGCCTGATCGATATGGGCATATCATTAGGCATCGCTCGGGTGAGCGATAATATAACATGGGCCAAATGCATGGCGTTTGCAGATGACTTGAAAATTTACCATAGCTCACCAATTCACCTTAATCAAACCCTTCTGCAGCGAGCCACAGATGCTGCTGATCGGTGGTTCCGCGAGTGGCGACTCCCTTTGTCAGAAGAAAAAACTAAGGTGCTCCACTTAGGAAGAACAAATCCCGGCTACACGTACAAGTTAGGTAAAAATGAGATTACAAGCACTGATCAAGCGACAGATCTTGGGTTTCTCCTCGATGCAAATTTGGCCTTGAACGCGCATTGCGAACAAATTACAAATAAAGCGATGGGTAGTACACAACCTCTTTAGAGTCCTTCCACAAAAACTCCTCTGTCCGCATCAAAGCCCATAAGAGTTTCTTTAGGCCGTTGCTTGAGTACGGAACAAGAATTCTCTTTATCCAGTTAAGAAGAAAAATGCACTTAGACTTGAAAAGTCCAAAATTCCTGCACTGGAGAACTATTTATCAGGAATTGTGGCTTTGATTACCATGCTATTCCCAACAGTGAAGCAAGAAACAGACAACTTGAACTACAGACGCTTTCATGGAGACGAAGAATATCCTCGTAATGGTCCACAAAATTCTCCATGGTTCCTGTGTACTTGATAAGCGTGACTTCTTTATGGTGAGACCATCCAGAACCCGAGGTGGAGGACAGACATTTTCACTAAGCACTGCCAAATCTCCAATTCGACATAATTTTCTTGTTAATAGAGCAGGTTCAGAATATATGAAACTTGGCAAAACACAGCAATTCCATACAAGCTGAAACCATTTATTACGAATGCAAGTCGGTCATAAATAATCCTAGGATATCACGAGAAGAATTTCTTGTGGAAGAACCGTCCTTGTTCTGTTCTCCTTTCTATTCTTCATTCCCTGGGTGTTTGTTATCGCATATACTTTCTAATTATTCTTTAACACTTTGGCCTGGATCGTTAGCCAATGTCATGTGATATCATGCCCCCTTTTCTAATTACATTTTCTTCCCATGGATTTTAGCCATGAAATGAATAATAATAATAATAATAATAATAATAATAATAATAATAATAATATCGACTGCTATTGCTGTTTTGATTGTAGCCAAAGCCAAGACGGTAATCCTTTATTCGGCTAACGTTTCGGCTATTCGCCTTCGTCAGAGCCTGGAAAAATCAAAGACCAAAATGATCCAACTGGTCCCAACTGCCTTTTCAGGCTACAATACAAGACAAAAGGCAGCCACTCAGTACCAAGTGTAGTGGAACACGTAGACGCCGGAAATGCTCACCTAATGAGATGGAAAGGACCTGATGGCAGGCCACCTCCTCGCGCAACGTGCAGTGGGTAGTCTGATAGACCGGCGAGAGGCCCTCCTGACTTGAAGACGTTGCGATCAAAGTCTACAGAGGTCAACGAAGGTTGAGAGCTCATTAGTGATGGCAAGGCACTCATCCTTCCGATTCAGTTTTGGACTTTTCGCAGTAATCTAAAACGCCTCTAACGCCTTGCGTGCTGAAGTCTTGAGTTCTCGTGCCAGTATCTTTATCGAAACCTTCTCCGGTAAACTCTTCTCCGGAATGACCCTCCATCCTGTGCGCACCTCCTCAGTCCATCTAGATGTTCTCTAACTCTCAGACACGGGGTCGCCCAGTTTCCCCTATGTACTCGGCTTCGCAGACCTCACATGCGACGAGGTAGATCGAAAGGATGAGTGCCTTGCCATCACTAATGAGCTCTCAGCCTTCGCTGACCTCTGTAGACTTTGATCGCAACGTGTTCAAGTCAGGAGGGCCTCTCGCCGGTCTATCAGACTACCCACTGCACGTTGCGCGAGGAGGTGGCCTGCCATCAGGTCCTTTCCATCTCATTAGGTGAGCATTTCCGGCGTCTACGTGTTCCACTACACTTGGTACTGATTGGCTGCCTTTTGTCTTGTATTGTAGCCTGAAAAGGCAGTTGGGACCAGTTGGATCATTTTGGTCTTTGATTTTTCTAGGCTCTGACGAAGGCGAATAGCCGAAACGTTAGCCGAATAAAGGATTACCGTCTTGGCTTTGGCTACAATCAAAACAGCAATAACAAGTCCAATCATCATGCCAAGACTTACGGACAGTCGAACCTGGTCAATATCGATTGCGTGAAGCGACGAATCTATACGGGAGGTTAACACTACTTTGCGTCGCACAGCGATAAAGTTCTGAACGTCCCTTAGGAAAGTTCGCCAGGGGTTACCCCCACGAGGGAGTGCTCCTTCACCAGTGGCCCATCATAAAGGCCTGCAACAGAGTTTTGCGGCATGCCGCCTTGTCGCCATTGGCGAGTCGTCGACCACTCCCGTCTGTGCCTCGCTGAGAGGCTTCGCGCAGTGCACCGTAGTGCGTCAGAATGCCGCCAAGAACTGCATCTACCGCTTCAGAACGGAGCGGCAGGCGTCATCGCGACAGCTGCTCCTCAGCGCGGCTCCAACCACAATGGGGCGTGAGTCCAACTACGGTAACTCCAGGAGCCAGATTCATAACCGCTTACCAGCCGCTAAGGGTATATCGGTTGTATCTCTACCAGACGTTCAACGGCCTAGCGGCCGCCAAACGTCTGGTTGGGGGCTTCGCCCCCAAACCCTGAAACCCTGAAAAACTTCTTTACACAGACGCATACCATGCTGATTCGGTTTGCTCATGTCCGAAACCTTCTGCGATTGTGATACAGCTGTTTCATATAACTGCTCTCTTGAAATGAAGTTCCCAATAAAGTCATCACTGTTAAAAGATGGAAAGAATCACACAGATATCATCCATTGAGGAGATAACCTCTCTCCTATGTTTTAGAAAAATGTTTTCCTCAAAACTGTCAATAATAAGAGATACTAAACGGATAAGCGAACGCGCCTGCCTCTGTACGTCGGTGACACGTCTTGCAATCCCAAGCGGCCTTTGACCGACATCGGAGACACGTCTTCTGAACGCGGAAGCCCGTTGCCCCACAACACTGACACATCTTTTGAATCCGGACGCCACCCCCCCCCCCCTCCCCACCCCACCTTACTGGTTCTCTCGAACAGGTCATCCTTTAGTGGTCCCCTCTTGCCCGCTTCAGCTGCTGGACCCCTTCTTTTTGATTGCCCTTATTGGTAACCATCCTTAATTAACTCCTCCTTTCTTGTTCCCTTATTGGTAACCGTCTACTGAACACCATTATTGGTTTCCCCATTCCCTTGGTCCCGTCTACTGACCCCATTTTAGAGATCCCGTATTACTGGTTCCCCGTCTCTGTGTCACCTCCAGCCCCCCTCCCCC